>PVHP010028899.1:0-22768 GCA_004024765.1 Zapus hudsonius | reverse complement strand
CAGCACTCAGGAGGCAGAGGTAGGAGGATTGCAGTGAGTTCAAGGCCACTCTGAGACTATAGAGTGAATTCCAGGTCAGCCTGTACTAGAGCGAGACCCTACCTCGAAAAACCAAAAAAAAAAAAAAAAAAACCAACTAAAAATAACAAGTGAAATAATTTAGCAAAGTAGAATTCATCACTTTCATGTAGTCTTTATTTCTATATAGAACATAATATCCTTTGCTCAAGAGTAATAGGTTAGGGCTAGGGAAGATATAGCTTAGTGGTAGACTGCCTAACATGTATGATGCCCTGGGTTTAATCCCCAGCACCACACAAACAATTTAGTAAAGTTGAGTATTCCTAATCTGAATGCTCCAAATCGGAATTTTTTGGAGCACTGACAGGTTACCAAAGGTGGAAAATTCCACATCTGACTTGATACCCACCAACCAAACCTTGGTCACATTAACAGTATTATGTAAGGTTACCTTCAGGTTATGCCTGTAAGGTGTATTTGAAATATAAGTGAATCTTGTGGTAAGAGTTGTGTCCAGTGCCCAAGATAACTGATTATGTGTGTGCAGTTAGTCCTCCCAAAAGACGTTCCATAACACTCTTGTTCTAAAAATCTCTGATAAGAGATCTACTGCCTGTGTATTGGTTTCAAGTCCCACCTTAGCTACTTACCAGTTCAGACAGAATCCTTACATCTATCTGAACTTCAGTTGATTTAAATAACACTTCTAGGAACTGGAGAGACAGCTCAGTTGTTAAGGCACTTGCCTCCAGTGGCTAAGGCCCCGGGTTCAATTCCCTAGTACCCACATATGCCCCTGGTGCTCTCTCCCTCTCTCAGTATTTCTCTGCTTGAAAATAAATAAATAAAATATTTTTAAAAAATAAATAACACTTCTAGCACTTGTAAATAGCAAGTTCTCAATAAGCATTAGTTGTAATTCTTATTTTTTTATTTTTTAAAAAATATTTTAGGGCTGAAGAGATGGCTTAGCGGCTAAGGCGTTTGCCTGCAATGCAGAAGGACCAGAGTTCGAGTCCCCAGTGCCCATATACAGCCAGATGCACAAGAGGGCGCATGTGTCAATATTTTAAAAAAATATTTTATTCATTTTCAAGCAGAGAGGGGAGGGAGAGAGAGAGAGAGAGAGAGAGAACAGCCACCATCTTGTGGGTCCTGGGGAATTGAACCCGGGGCCTTAGGTACTGGAGGCAAGTGCTTTAACCACTGAGCCATCTCTCCAGCCCATGTAATTCTTATTTTAGATAAGTTTGCCTGATAGAAGAGTTCTGAAATTGATAGGAATTCTTTGGAATATTTAAAAAAAAATTAGAACTTCTGGGCTGGAGAGATGGCTCAGCGGTTAAGGCACTTGCCTCCAGTGCTTAAGGCCCCGGATTCAATTCCCCAGTACCCACATATGCCAGACCCACAAGGTGGTGGCCCTGGTGCTTGCTTGCTCACTGTCTCTCTCTCTCTCTCTCTCTCTCTCTCTCTCTCTCTCTCTCTCTCTCTCTCTCTCTTGTTCTCTCTATGTGTCTCTCTGCTTGAAAATTAATAAATAAAATTTTTTAAAAATTAGAACTTTTAACATTTATTTAGTCTGAAAAGAAAAATAGCCTTCTGTGATAGGTTCCTGTAATCTCAGCTGAGACTAGACAGAAGGATAGCAAGTTTGAGGTCAGCCTGGGTTACATAGTAAGACCCTGTCTCAAAACAAAAATTAAAGCCAGGTGTGGTGGTACATGCCTTTAGTCTTTTTTTTTTTTTTTTTATAAATTTATTTTTAAATTTTTTATTTATTTTATTCATTTTCAAGCAGAGATACAGAGACAGAGAAAGAGAGAGACACAGAGAGAGAGAGAGAGACAGAGAGTGCACCAGGGCCACCACCTTGTGGGTCTGGCTTATGTGGGTCCTGGGGAATTGAACCCAGGGCCTTAGGCACTGAAGGAAAGTGCCTTAACCTCTGAGCCACCTCTCCAGCCCAAGAGGAATGAGACCGGCATTTTGTTTATTTACTTGAGAGACAGCGAGAGCTGCAATGCCTTTAGTCTTTAATCCCAGCACCTGGGAGACAGAGGTAGAAGGATCACTGTGAGTTCGAGGCTAGCCTGAGACTACATAGTGAATTCCAGGTCAGCCTGGGCTCTATGGAGACCCTACCTCAAAAAACCCAAGTAATTTAAAATTTACATGAATAGTAAGTCACATATTTATTATACAGATATGTATATTGGGATGTGTTCTGAAGTATTCTAATGTGTTTGGATCAATTTATTCTGTGTGCTTTAATTTGCTTTATGCTTTCTTATTCAATATTTACCTACCCTCTCTTTGGATCTCCACTGAGAGGACTCTACATTTCAAGAAACATCATTTCAGTTTGTACTCATATTTACTAGAAATTTACTTCACTATGCAGGGAGTGGGTGTTTAGTTGACTGGTAAGATGTGTGCTTTGCATATTGCAAGGCCTTGGGTTTGATCCCTAGTAGCACCTCACTATTTTATTTATATATATATTACATATTTATTTATTTATTTTAAATATTTTATTTATTTTCAAGCAGAGAAATACAGAGAGAGGGAGAGGGAGAGAGCACCAGGGCCACCACCTTGTGGGTCTGGCTTATGTGGATACTGGGGAATTGAACTGGGGGCCTCAGGCACTGGAGCCAAGTGCCTTAACCGCTGATCCATCTCTCCAGCCCATAAATAATATTTTAAAAACAATAAGGGAGGAAGAGAGCAAAGAGGAACGAAAGGAAGGTTGAAGAACCTTCCAAACGGCCAGTTACTCTCTAGCCTCAAAAAGGCGACAAAAATCACTGTCAGTATCAAATCCACAGCTGTGTTGGGTTTATTTAAAAGGTGGATGAACACCCATCACGTGGCTCACATGGAAAGGTTTCCTTTCGTCTCCAGCATATCCAGAAGGTATGAGAACAAGCTCTAGGCTGATTGGCCACAGCAGAGGGAGGTCAGATTTCTCTCCTGCTCCCTGAGGTGGACACAGGCTCCTTTGTCCTCTGCCTTCCATCACTGCTCTTGCCACTGATTTCGGACTGTCTACTGTCCATGCCTCTTGCTCCTTGGGCACCCTCTCCTCGCACCTGTGCCTCGTGTGAGCTGGCATCATTGAGGCCCAGCCAAGCTCAGGTGCCCAGGCAGTTCCTGTGAATCGTTAACAACTGTCTTCTCCCCACTCTCCTGATCTATCACCTTACAGCCTTTCATTTCTACCAGAGCAGAAGCATATATTTTCCCAGTGCTGTGTTTTGAACCCAGTACCTCATGGATCTTAGGCTGGGATGAACCTCCAAACCAAGCACAGTTATGGGAGGAAAAAAGAGATTTATTTGAAGATTCACAGATCCAGCAGAGAGAGAGAGAGAGAGGCCGTCACCAACACCACATGTTCATACCAGCAAAACAGGCCGGAGGGGGAAAAAGAGGAAGAGAATCAATTTCCTTCCCCTCCAGCTTCCCCAATTGAGAGGGCCGCCCACTCTGGGGGAAGGGCTCACTCTGGAGGAGGGACCTCCTCCTTTAGTTAATCCTTCCTGTAAGCAACCTCAGAGACCCACCCAAGATTCCTGTGGATTACTAAACAGGTCAAGTTGACAACAAAATTTAACCATCACAGCAGGCAATCTACCAATGAGCTACACCCCCAACCCAAGAAGACCACTTTACTGATGGCAGAGCTTTCTTGAGTGCTTGGTCATTTCTAGAATTAAGGACCCTTGAATTTCAAAGCTTCTCCTTGGAGATGGAGACTTTATGGAGTGATGAGAGAGTCCAGAGGATGAAGTTCACCGTCCTGAATTGTTTTCTAATCACAGGGTGTTCCATTAGCTCATTGGAGGTAGGGGTACAGGCAGAGTGCTTGCCTGGCATGTGAGAGGCCCCAAGTTCAATATCCAGTACTGCAAAATATGATAAAATAGAAAAAACTTAGACAAGCATTTGGCTCATAAAATTTAAAAAAATTTTTAATGACAACCTTTCATAATACACAATGTACCTGATCATAAGCCCCTCCCACGACCCTCCGGTGCCTCCTCCCCTCTAGCCCCCCTTCACTGAACTCCTTCTTTCCTCAAAATCACCGTGTAACTGAAGACGACCTCGTGCCTCCACCTTCTGAGTGCCGAGATCACACACTGTGCACTGAGCCTGGTTTATGTGGTGCTGGGACTGAACCCAGAGCCCCATGTGTACCCAAGCTTGTTTTCATTTCTATTTTTCCTATTTCTTGTTTTTCTTTTTTAAGACAGGGTCTCATATAACCTAAGCTGGCCTTAAGTTCACTATGTTGCCAGGGAAGACATTGACCTCCCAATCCTTCTGCCCCCACCTTCCAGGATAAGATCTAAGGGTCAATTCATTATAACCTGATTACAGTAGAAGCCATGGACATTCACAGGAAGTGTCTGCTGTGAATAACTGAATCATCTTTGAAAAGTTTGCAATAATGCCAAGACACTAGGGGTTTGGCTGTCCTGAGGGTCACAGCCTTCTGAGAGAGCTCTTCCCTGTATTTTTTTCCCAGGTGACCCCCTATTTGAGAGAGCTCTGCCCTGTTGTTGCGGCTTGTGGCGGAAATGGTTTATTTTGGTTTACAGACTCCAGGTGAAGCTCCATGACGGCAGGGAAAACAATAGCATGAGCAGAGGTTGGACATCACCTCCTGGCCAGCATCAGGTGGACAACAGCAGCAGGAGAGTGTGCCACACACTGGAAAGGGGAAGCTGGCTAAAACATCTATAAACACACCTCCACCAGGAGGCTCCAATTCCCAAATTGCCACCAGCTGGGGACTTAGCAAACAAAACTACCCAAATAGTCCAGCTCTTAAAATAACTGGATCTTAGAAGTATCACTTATTTACACTTAAAAATTTTTTTAAATTGTTTCTTTGCAAGCAGAGAGATAGAAGGTGGAGAGAATGGGTGTGTCAGAGCCTTCAGCCACTGCGAACGAACTCCAGATACACACACCACTTTGAGCATCGGGATTTACATGGGCACTGGAGAATCGAACTTGGGTCATTGGGCTTTGCAGGCAAGTGCCTTAACCATTAAGCCATCTTCCTGGCCCCTACACTTAAAATGTGTTATAAGGCTGGAGAGATGGCTCAGCGCTTAAGGTGCTTGCCTGCAAAACCTTAGAACCGGGGTTGGAGTCCCCTGTACCCAGATGCACAAAGTGGCACATTCATTTGGAGTTCATTTGCAGTGGTTAGAGACCCTGATGTGCCTATATTCATATTCAGCCGTTCTCTCTCTCCCTCTCCCTCTCTGTCTCCTCTCTCTTCAATAAATTTTATCGATTTAGTGAGGAAAGGACTTGGTTCTCTGTTTTCCACTTCAACAGCCTGGCTTGGGCTCTCAAACTTGAGCCCTCCTTGTATTAAAGACACGGTCCTGTGTCGCCATCTTCAGGAAGAGACAAACATTGCTCCGTTTTGCAAGGACTGAACAGAATTAAAAACAAACTTCCACATTCTTTTCAGCAATTCAATTTATACAAAGGACATAAAAACTAGACAAGGGGGAAGAGCTCCAGCCAGACCAGCTAAACCTGGCGAGTTCTGGGTTCAAGGGAAAGACACGTAAGTAAAGTGGAGCGGGATCAAGGAATACACCTATGGCTACACACACGGAAAACATACAAAAGGAGAACCATGGTGGGGGAGACGTGGCCGCAGGACCATGGGGAGCAGGTCACTTCCCATCCAAAGACAGGACGCAAAGAAAGACGAATCCTGATGCTCAGTCCAGGACCCCGGCCCAAGAGAAGGAGCTGCTCACAGTTAGGCTGGGGCTTCCCTGATCTAGAAACTAACCTAACCTAGAAACCCCCTCACAGACATGTCCAGAGATTTGTCTCCTAGATTATTCTAGAGTCAATCAAGTTGACCATAGAGATGAGCCACCACAGTCTTGTCTCGACTTGGAGCCTTGATGTAATCAAGAAGGAGAGATGGCTCAGCAGTTAAGGCTCTTGTCTGCAAAGTCTAACGACCTGGGTTCGATTCCCCAGAACCCACATAAAGCCAGACGCACAAAGTGGCACATGCACCTGGAGTTCATTTGCAGCAGCTGGAGGCCCTGGTGTGCTCATTCTCCCTCTGTTTGCAAATAAAGAAATATATATATTTTAAAAAGAGAGAGAGCGGGATAAACAGGAGATGCAGGAGGCTGCTGCCGGCATCACTTGGCCGGTGTTTTTGTAAGGAGAGGAAGGATACCATAAAACAGTAATCGACAGCACAATGTCAACCGTAAGTCAGTGATGTGGTCATTTGTTAATACAGCCACTATGGCAGAGGGTGCACAATGGAATGTGCTCGACTTATGTACAACTGGCTCGCTTTCTCCAGCCTCACCACAAGCACATGAGTTGCCATTATGGTGTGACGACGTCACTGGGCAGAAGGAGATTTTCATCGTAATCGTATATGGAGCCCATCATACAGAAATGTTGCTATGCGGGCTGGAGAGATGGCTTAGTGGTAAAGGTGTTTGCCTGCAAAACAGAAGGACCTGAGTTTGATTCCCCAGTACCCACTTAAAGGCAGATGCACAGGGTGGTGCATGTGTCTGGAGTTCATTCGCAGTGACTGAAGGCCCTGGTACGCCCATTCTCTCTCTCTCTCTCTCTCTCTCTCTCTCTCTCTCTCTCTCTCTCTCTCTCTCTTCTCTCTCTCTTACTCGCTCTCAAAGAAATGAAATATCTTAAAAAAAGAAATGTTGCTAAGCAAACACATGACTTCACTGAAAAACTTTTTGTAATGAGTTTGAACGCTACTGTTAAAACATGGCTTTGGCGTCAAGCCTAAAGCTCAGCTAAAGTATCGGCCTCGGGAACTGGACAAATTCTTCATCTTGTTAAGCCTTTATTTCCTCTTTCATAACATGGAGGTAGCAATTTTGTAAGGTTCTAGTCAAAATTGAATGAGAAGTCTAAACAGTCCTGGACTTAATTATTGTAGTGATTGACGATTGATTGATGGCAGCGTTCTGGGGAAGGAGCCCAGTGCAGGCTGGGTCAGCCCACGACCAAAGAACCACACCCAGACCCTTACGTCTAGAAAATCTTCAGAGCTCAGGCACTGTACATTCAGAAGCAGCTTGCGTTTGGCTTAATAAGCCACCTTGAAATGCTTAATAATATTCCAACAAAGGCCTTGCAGCCTCACATTTTCATTTTGTGCTGTTTTATAAATTATGTAGTCAGCTCTAGTGAATAATAGTCCCCTCTGTTGGCCTAGCTAAGTTGAATTCCAAGTTATCTTGATTTTGTTAAACTCAGTTATTTAAATTCTTTAGGTCAGAGAACATACTTCTAGGAGAGAAACACAATATTTTTTATTTTTTTAAAATTTATTTCTTTGCAGAGAGAGAGAGAGGGAGAAAGAGAGAGAGAATGGGCATTCCAGGACCTCTAGCCAATGTAAACAAATTCTAGAAGCCCGAGCCACTTTGTGCATCCGGTTTTATGTGGGTGCCGGGGAATCAAACCCAGGTCCTTGGGCTTTGCAGGCAAGCACCTTAACCACTGAGCCATCTCTCTAGCCCTAATTCGAGTTTTTATTAAGATGTAATTTACATTCCACAAACCTCACCACATCAGATTTCAACTTTCAGTGTATTCACAAGTTTATCCCAACGTTTCTTTTTTTTTTTGTTGGTTCTTGTGAGGCAGGGTCTCGCTCTAGCCTAGGCTGACCTGGAATTCACTATGTAGTCTCAGGGTGGCCTCAAACTCATGGCGGTCCTCCTACCTCTGCCCACTGAGTGCTGGGATTAAAGGCCTGCGCCACCACATCCGGACAATCTTTCAATGAGCCCAGGTCAGAGCTGTTCCCACTGCTTCTTTCCTCTCTCAGAAGTAGGTCTCTTAAGCGATCTCTGATTGAACTGTATTACTTCTTTGAAATAGGTATTGCAAATATTAAATAATGTTATCAATTGGTCACACACTGATGTTACAGTTGGGTAAACTGAGCTCTAAGATGTTGACTGTCTTGTTCAAAACCAGGATGGAAGAGGTCAGGACCAGAGCCCCAGGTTTGATTGGCGTTTCATATGCGCTGCCTCTATCTGTCCCACCTGTTTAGACTGTGACCGTCAGAGGGAGGGTTGGTTTTTGTTTGTTTATTTATTTTTTATTTTCCATAATGAGATAAAATTAATGATCAAATAATGAGTTGTTAACCCCAGTTCCCCAATATCCCTCTTCCCTAACCCCACTCAGCTGGATATCCTCTTCTGTGGGCAGTCTGGATCAGTCCATGGGGCAGGGGACCATGGATAGCCTAGGAGCCAGCCCAGTTCCACCCGCCTTAGTGTGTTCTTACTCAGGGGGGCCATGTCTCTGGGAGCTCTCCCCCACCATGGCTCTTACAATCTTTCCGCCCCTGCGGCTCAGAACCCTGAGTCATGGTGGGTGAGTATTAAGGCTGCTTTATTGTTGAGGTCTTAGGGGTCTCTGTACTTCTGCTTTAGGTTGTGTTGAAAATTATTGGTGTCTGTCTGGCTTATTCTATGTTGACTGATTGGCTGTGGTTATAGGTCTCTTGTTTGTCCCACCATTCTCTGCGGGGTTCCATGTGGATCCTCCACGGTAGGTCTGGGGTGGCTCATCTCTTGCCAGGATGTCAGCTATAGGCCTGCGGTTCATTGGTAGGGTTGGATGGGCCATAGTTCTCTTGCTGCATTCTGAATGATACAAACAGAATCTCCATAGGAGATTGAGGTCAGTGTAAGTTAACAGATAAACATTTCTGAATTAGCTCGATTCTATTGTTAGTAGCCTCTTTGTAAATCCCTCGTATAGTGCATCTCTCTTTGGGGACCCAAGAGTTTGGTGCCCAGTGTATTTCGCCCTGAGTCTCCAGTTCCAGTTAAGGGCTCCCTGTCATCGAGTGGATAATTCATGGTTCACTTTGGTCAACAGCTCAGTGAGGGAAGGAGCCGATGACTGGGACCAGGAGTTGCCAGACTGATCAATTTTTCACCGGCTTAGACTCTCTCTCTCCTACTATTCATGGCCCCTCTTGCCAGACGACGCTCACTACTTGCTCAATAGTTTACAGTAAGCAAGTGAGGATTTTATGATTTGGAACCCATTTTGGTTTAGCTTCATGCTTAAGTCACCCCCTCCTCCCATCCCTTACCCCAGAAGGAGGGGTTTTTATTTTTTTCATAATGGGACACTTCTAAACATTTCGGGGGTCAAGACATTTGTATGTGTTTCTCTAATTTGTCTTGTGCATGAGCCCTCTGTATCACCATTTTGTAAGGACAATACGGTTCCTTTCATATGTAATTTTGAAGTTATTTCTCTTTGTTCCTTGATGATATTGATTTAATGCACTTCTGACATATTGTTTAGCTCATCAAATACTTTGTATTTAAGTAAAACCTCATACATAGCAGCATCAGATCCAAAATATCCTAGAGTTATATCAGAAAACTTTGAACAGAGACTAGACACTAGTTTGTGTCTAGGCAGCCTTTAAACACGGCTATAGTAACTCCACAATATGCAGAATTCAGTCAAATGCTTCTTTCTGCTCTGCGAGCCTTCTGTGGGAGGGAGTTCTAAAAATGGTGTATAACTATAATTAACAGTAATATGTAATTTGAGTATTTGGGCTTTCTAAATATGTATTTTACTCATCGAATGCTGGCCATGTAGTTATGAAACATGTCTTGTTATCTCCATTTCATTGCTATCTGTGTTTTAAAGGATAAACCGAGATGAGGAAGGTAAAGTCTTGTCTAGGGTTGATTCCCAGACAGCAGTCATGGGTCAGCTTTCTGTTACTAAAACAAAGCACCGGAGATACTTAAAGAGAGAACGCATGTTTTGGTTCACCTCTTTAAGTTTTTTTTCTTTTTCTTCTTTATTTTTATTTATTTTTTAAAAGTTTTAATCCATGTTTGGCCCTGTGGCTTCTAGACCTGTTAGGCAGCACATCATGGTGGGCATGGTGGGTAGGCAGCCCACTTAGCTCGGATCCGGCATTGAAAGAGAGAGATGCAGAGACTGGCACTCCACCGTAAACCCCTTGAGGGTATGTCCTGGTGACCTAAACCTTCCGGTAGGTACTACCTTTTGTGGTGTGTGTGTGTGTGTGTTTGGAGTGAGGAGAACTGAACCCACAGCCCTGGGCTCCACCTCTTTGAAAAGCTCCAGTACCTTCCAATAGTGCCAGGTTTAGATCTGAGCCTTTTTAGCACATCAACCTCTGGTGTGTTCAACACCCTCCTGTAGCAGCAGAGCCGGGTTGCTTCTAGATGTCTGGCTATGAAACCATATTCCTATTTTCTTAAAATTATTTAATTATTTGCAAGAAGAGAGACAGAGAGAGAGAAAGAGAGAACATTCCAGAGCCTCTAGAAGCTGCAAATGGGCTCCAGATGCCTGTACCACATTGTGCACCTGGTTTTACATGGTTAATGGGGAATCAGGCTTGAGTCATTAGGCTTTGAGACGTTTCTCCAGCCCCTTCCTCTGCATTTTCACTGGAGGAAGTAGTGAACCATTATTGTACCTGACCCATGGTAATAAAAGTACAATATCTTCAAGGGTAATGAATTAACATTTTCAAATGAAAATAAGCCTCAGAGAAAGTTCTGTAGGGCATGCGCCTTTCGACTGTCACTCAGCCTTGTGGCTGTTCAGAGAAAATAGTCACCCTGTCCAGGATTCTGGCATTTTAACTATTTGGAGAAGTTTTTAAGTATGGAAAAATGAAATAAATGGTATAAAAAAAACAGAAACCCATACCCAGATGGTAGCTGGATTTTCTCCCATTTTCTTTTAGTATTTAATGGTTTCGTATTATTTCTGACCCATTTGAAATTGATCCAGGTGTAAGGTGTAATCAAATTCTATCTTCACAGCAGGCTGCAAAACTCAGGACTTTAGAAAGACAGCAAAAGAGCCTGGTCAGTATACCTGCAGCCACACTGCTGCGGCGTGCACAGGAGAGGGGACAGTGGTGGGCTTCTGCCAAGCCCACTCACACCAGCCCCTGGAGCCTCAGGGATAACCCACAGTCTGCTCTAAGCTCTGACGGCCTGTCTCCAGATCTGCTCCTCCCCTCTGTCCTGGGAGCTCTCACTGTGCCACAAAGCTAGGAACGCATCTCCTTTGAGTTCATGTCCTTCGCATTTGCCAAGGCTGAATCCCTGCCAACAGGCCTTTCCTGCTTGTCAGCCTGAGCAGAGTTGGGCCTGCTTGCTTGGGTCCTTGACATCTTTGGCCTGAGGGTTTGTCTGCCTTCTGTTGACAAGCTGTGCTCTCTCTGGTCAGTGGAGGAAAGGTTTGACTTTCTTCCCTTACATGTGTGCACGTGTGTGTGGATCAGTCTGAGGTTGGTGTCAGGTGGAGTCCTCCCCTGGTCCCTTATGGGTCCCTGCGCTCACCAATTCAGCTAGGCAGGCTAGCCAGCTGCTTCAGATCCTCCTGTGTTTGCCTCCCTGTGCTGGGACCAGAGGCAGACAGCACCATGCCGGGCATTTCACTTGGTGCTGGGGACCTGAACTCAGGTCGTCATGTTGCATGGTAAGCGCCTTATCTGCCAGCCCAAAAGTCTCCCTCCCTTCTGTGAGCTGGGGATTAGAATTTAGCCAACACCCAGCTACTTCCCGTGCACCTCAGAATTTAAGGAGTACCCGAATTCTTGTCTATAAAGAATTAAAATTATAGACCACCAGAGGATAAGGTGTAGTGGGAGACTTTATTTAAAGGAAAATGGGGAGTTACAGAGATCTCCTGCCACCAGTGTGGGGAGAACACGTGGGAGAGGGGTTAACAAAATCTATGCTGTCCAGCCAAACAAGCAGAAGGAAAGATAACAGAGGACTTCCATCATGAGGAAAAAGGTTCATGTGGGGAAAATCTGGAGCCCCCCTCACCCCAGCCTAATGGCCGCGGTGAGGGAAGGCCTTACCTTTCTAAGGCCTGGAGATTTAGAAGTCCTCCTCCTAGGACGCCTGTGGAGGGAAGAGAGGCTGGACTTCGTTTCAGTGACTTTTTAAGACCTCCACCAGGTAAGTCAGGGAGACAGCTGGTTGGCCCATGCCTGACCAATCAGTTTTATCACCTAGGTTTGAGCTCTAGCTAGAGACACCTCCCACTCAGGGGGAGGGGGGGTCAGGCCTGGAATCTGTGAAACTTGCCTGAAATTGTCACCCTTCCTTCTTCCCTTCCCTCCCCTCCCCTCCTTGATGGATGAATGTGGTGGGAAATGGCTGATGAATCAGAGAATTTTATAGCTCCATCTTCAAAACTAGCGTATGTGGGGTAAGACTGTAAACTGGCCGTGGCGGTCTCACAGAATGCCTAGATTACTGCACCAGAGAGCACTGCTTTCACCTGAGACTTTAGAAGGAAGCTGAGGCCCACCTTTAGTCCCAGCACCCAGGAGGCAGAGGTAGGAGGATCTCTGTGAGTTCAAGGCCACCCTGAGACTTCACAGTGAATTCCAGGTCAGCCTGGGCTAGAGTGAGACTCACCTCAACAAACAAACAAACAAACAAACAAACAAAAGCAAATGTGGCAATATTTGTGTTGAGCCTGAGTTCCTAGATTAAAAACTGACAAAAAGCCAAATACCATACCTGTGAGCTTTGAGGGGCCTTAAAGTTCATCAAAGGGTGGGAGACGTCCAGGTGACCCCACTGTGCCCACCTCTGGAGGAAGAGCTCATGGGATGTAATCACCACCGCTACTTCCCTAATGCGGTAGCCAAGGTTGCTTGGAAGTGACCAGAGGCTCCATGGTGAGTGGCATTTCTTTGGTCCCTACTAATTACTAATGTACGGAGCACTGGATCTCACTGGATGCTGGAGCCTGGTGTGCCTTGGCTCCTGGCGTCCAGGGACCTCAGCAGATGGGTGTGGAGATAGAGAAATGCAGATGAAAAGCATGAAGATTTCTTGGGTAGAGGTGGACAGTTGTCCCCACCTGCCAGTGTGTGGTGGACATATTTCACCTGTGTGCTCAGCCTATGGCCCTTTCAGCAACCTGGTGTGGCCAGAGGAGAGGTGGCAGCTGCAGACCTGGGGAGCCAGTTCCAGTGGGGAGGGTATGGCCATACTGTCTCTTGGTTCTGGGCCAGGCTGGGCAGTACAGCCCGTCCAGGCAGCCCAGGATGGCTCATGAAGAATGATTGTGATTTTAGTTTATTAGAGAAAGCCCCATCTACACCACAACATTTCTCTTTTGAGGAACCAGACATAAACAGAGGGCTGTCCTCGTGGTGGGTTGGGTCTTGCTCCACACTGTTCTTAGTACCTCTTAGCTGCAGGATCGCAAGACCAAGGACACTGGCTTGAGTGGGAGATCCTGTCTGCCCTTTGTAAAAAGGTTTCCATGCATAGATGATATTGTGCTAATCTCTGAGTGATGAAAGCATCCGAAATATATGCAAATACATCTAAGGAACTGAGGGCGGGAAATGAACTTGCACAAGGCGCCAGCGCTAGGCCCAGCTATTAAATTCTTGGGAATTTTTATGGATAAGGCACAGATGATACCTGCCAAGGTGACTGAGACAATCCTACCATAGCCTGTGCCCAGAAACATGACAACATCAGTTCTAAACCCACCTACATCCCACAACACTATGACTACCCACTCGAGACTTGATAATCCCACCCACAACCCACAACACTATGACTACCCACAGGAGACCTCATGCTATTGTTACATTAGCACTAAGCTCCTCCCCTTTCTGAGGATGTATGAGTTAAAGTTTCTTGGGGGAGGGTGACTCTTCTTTAATAATGTCGTTGTCTGTAAATTGCACAGGCTTCTATAATAATCTCACTTGGACTGTTGCATCAACTTTCTTCTCATTGCTATGCAGAAAAAGACCCAACCAAAAGCAGCTGTGGAGGAAAGGGTTTATTCTGGCTTACAGACTCGAGGGGAGACTCCATCCTGGCAGGGAAAACGATGGCATGAGCAGAGAGTGGATGTCGCCTCCGCCACAGCACTGCAAACAGCAGCAGGAAGGTGTGCCCAACACTGGCAAGGGGAAGCTGGTTTATAACCCCCATAAGCCCGCCCCCGACAACACAGCTCCATTGAGGTTCTAATACCCAAATTGCCATCAGCTGGGGATCGAGCATCCAGAACACATTTGTTTGTGGGGGACACCTGGATCAAACCATGACAGTCCACCCCTGGCCTCCATAAACTAATAATCATACATGATGTAACATACAATGCATTCAGCTCAACTCCATAAGTCCCCACAATTCTTGGTTCAACTGAGCCATAATACCAAAGAACAACAAACCCATAATGGCACAGAACAGACTCATTGGCTCAGTAAGCTATGCTTGGGTGGAATCTCTTCTTTGGTTTGTCATCGCCTCTTTGTAGGAAATAGAAAGAGAATCCCAAGAAAAAGTAATGGTCTCCTGTAGTAGAAGAATTAAGGTACCTGTCAGCTCCAGAATCCTGATTCTTACTGGAAACTATTATAATTTTCTATTCAGTGTAAACTTATAGCGTTTTAGGGCATATGTGTGGAGGCAATACAAAATTACCAATGTTGATTAGGAATAATTAGTATTAAGAACATATCCAACAATGAGGTTGCTACATATTTAAAAAAATTAAAACACAAAATAACACCCTTTCCCCCCTGTGGTGTGTGTATGTATGTATGTATGTGTGTATGTATATATGCATGTGTGTATGTATGTGTATGTATAAATGTATGTATGTGTATGTTTATGTGTGTATGTGTATGTATGTATATATGTATATGTGTATGTTTATGGATGTGTATGTGTGTATATATGTGTTTATGCATGTGTATGTATGTTTGTGTATGTGTATGTATGTATATATGTTTATGTATGTGTATGTATGTATATGTTTATGTATGTGTATGTATATATGTATTGTGTATGTTTATGTATGTGTGTTATGTGTATGTATGTATATATGTATGTATATATGTATTGTGTATGTATGTGTGTATGCATGTATGTATGTGTATATATATGTGTGTATATGTACATGTATGTATGTGTATATGCATGTGTGTATGTGTGTATGTATATATGTATATGTGTGTATATGTGTATATGTATATGTATGTGTGCGTATATGTATGTGTGTGTGCAGATGTGTTTGGCCCATGCACACCTGTGGGGGTCAGAAGAGAACACTGAATAAACTCCTTCACCTCTCTCTCCTTGTTTTCTTGAGACCGAGCGCTCACTGAACCTGGAGCTGCCACTTCTTCAGTCAGATTGCAGACCTGTGAGCCCGGCAATCCTCAGAGGCCCCCACATGACTAGGATTACTGACGTACACATGGCCATTTCCAGCTGCTTACCTGGGCGCTCAGCCCTCTCAGACCCTCCTGCTTATAGCACTTCCTCAGCCCCCAAAGCATCTTCTGTATGAAGCACTCATTTATTTATTAGCAATGGAAAAACTAAACTGTTAAGAAAGGACTAAAGTAAAGGGAAATATAGTATAGCTTAGTGGAATAAGAAATTTAAATATGTAGAAGAAATGACCATAAACCAGGTGTGTGGGCAGAGGAGATGGCTCAGTGGTTAAAAATGCATGTTTGGGGCTGGAGAGATGGTTCAGTGGTTAAGCCCCTTGCCTGCAAGGCCTAATGACCTGAGTTCAATTCCCTAGTGCTCACATAAAGCCAGATGCACAAGGTGGCTCAGACATCTGGAGTGTGTTTACAATGACTGTAGGCCCTAGTACGCTCATTCTCTCTGTCTGTCTTCTTTCTATCTCTCTCTGCTTGCAAATAAGTATATTAAAAAAAATAAAGTCCAGCATGGTGGCACATGCCTTTAATCCCAGCACTTGGGACTAGAATGAGACCCTGCCTCGAGAAAACAAATAAAATAAAATAAAAAATGCTTATTTGCAAAGCCTGTCAGCCTAGATTCAATTCCCCAACTAATTCCCCACATAAAGCTGGATGGGCATTTGTTTGCAGCAACAAGAGATCTGGCAGGTGTATAATCACGCATGCAAATAAACTGATTAATTAAAAACAAGTGTGGTGGTGCACACCTGTGATCCCAGCACTCGGAAAGTTCTCCACAATGACAGCCCAATGGAAAGAACAGGGCTGGGATGAAGCTCAGTTGATACAGTGCTTGCCTAGCTTGCACAAGGCCCTGGGTTCAATTCTCAACACCACATAAACCAGGCATGATGGCTCATGTCTGTAATACTAGCACTTTGGAAGTGGAGGCAGGAGGATCAGAAGTTCAAGGCCATCCTCAGCTAAATACCAAGTTGAAGGACAGCCTGGGATATATGAGACTGTGTATCAGAAAAAGAGAGAGATGACCCTAAATTGTTAAAAAAAAAACCTGAAAAATGTAATAATATAAATGAGGTGTTTCTTGGAATGGGTTTTAAAGGATGCACTTTAATGAACTCACAGGGCCACCTAGGAAGAATGTATAATGGTGCTAGCTAGATTCAGTGACTCAGATCTAAGAACTCCTATTATGATCGACCTAAAACATTTAAAATGTTCTGGAAGTAAAGCACATTGTTATTAGCTATATGAATAATTTTTAATATTCTTTCAGATAAGAGATCTCATGCAAGTGTTTCAATGTTGGTTTTATTAGAAAGAACATGAGTAGCAAAAAAAAAAAAAAAAAGAATTATTACCACACTAAAGTCTGGATGAAGAAGATTCAATGGTTTCTGAAGTCGTAAATGCCTAGGCACTACAAGCTGGTCTTCAGGTGAATTAGACATGCAGTCCCACAAAGTTACAGTTTTGTTGGCTTGTTTGTGTAGATGTGGTATGTATGCATGTGTGTGTTCAGGTGTGCATGCGTGCATACACTTATGTATAGAGGACATCCTCAGGTGTCATTTTTCAGGCACAGTCCATCTTTTTTTTTTTTTGAAACAAGGAATTTACCAGTTGTCAGCTCCCCATTGTTGGGACAAACATCCAACCAGACACAGTCTATGGGAGGAAGTGTTTTATTTCAAGTTTACAAATCCAGGGGAAGTTTCATCAATGGTAGAAGAAGCTGGCTTCCTTTCATAGGTCCAAGCAGAGAGAAAACCACCATCAGCCAGCAAACACCACAAGCAGCCAGGAAGCACAGCCAGGTTGGAATTCTGATCCACCCTTGGACACCTTAGGTTGGACCTCAGAATCCACCCCCAGTGAGACCTCCTCCAGCCAGGTGGCTGGAGACCCAAGTTTCAAGCTTAAATTTTAATAAAACACCAGAGTCTTGAGGCCATACATTTACATTATCATATTAAAACTACCTCTCAGTAGGCTATTAGATTGTCTAGCAAGCCCCAGGGATCTGTCTCTTCTTCCCTGGTCCTGGGGTTACAAGTATGTGCCACCATGCCCAGCTTTTTTTTTTTTTTAACATGGGTTCTTCGTATTTTTCACTACTTGAGCAGTTCCCTCTGAACTGTTTATTTGCTTAATGTGACAGGGTCTCACTATGTAGCCCAGGCTGACCTTGAACTCATATTCCTCCAGCTTCAATCTCCTAAGTGCAGAAATTCTAACCAGGCCTGGCTACACATTTACAGTTGAAGGCCAGACTTCTTCTGGATATCTAAGGATGACATTTGGGATTTGTCTTTTTCAAACATGGATGAGTCTTTTATTTTATCTGTATGGAATTGAGAAGATAAAGGAATCTTGTCTTCAATAGTTGATCAATTTCATGAGCCTGTACTTCTGACCACAACTCAATAGACAGAGCCTCTTTATTCTTGGTTGGAAATGTTTGAAAATAAATGAGGGAATAAAAGAAAATCTTTCTTTTCTCAGCAAATGGTTGATAATGGCCCAATCCCTTATCATTAACATTTTATATTTTCTAATGACTTGTGTAGTTTATCTAAAATGTTTACTATTTGTATAGAAACAGTCCAAATAGAACAATATCTATGATGATAGATTGAAACCATGAATTCTAATTTTTTAAAAACTTATCTTTTCTTCTATGGGCAGAATACAGCAAAAAATATCACACAAACTGCTTCTAGTTCAGTCCCAACAAAGTCATTTTTCTCTTCTAAAGCCACACAAGCTGAGCCTTCACAGTCTATACTTCTCTGATGGAGGTCTTTCAAACCCTCACCAGAATGGCTCGTCAAGTTTTGTTCATAGCACTGCAAGCCTCCTTCCGTCCAAAGTCAAATCCCTCCATAGTCCTCACACAAACCACTTCCAATCACCGAAAGACCACATGAGCAGGCTTATTTCAACAATGACCCCATCTCTTGATATCAATTTTCTGTTGTAGTTACCTTCTCGTTGCTGGGACAAAACCACCTAACCAGAAAGCAGTTTATGGGAGGAAAGGGTTGATTTCAACTTGCAGGACCAAGGGGAAGTTTCATTTTAGCAGGGACAGCATGGCACGAGCAGATAGAGGCTGGGCATCACATCTCCACAGCAGCCAGAAGGAGGCAGTAGGAGAGAGCTAGCTCTGAACACCCAGTGGGCCGGGCTAATCTCTGCCTCCAAAAGACCAACAACTCTCAAAACTTGCCACCAGCTGGAGAACACGTATTCAAAATACACGAGGCTACAGGGAACACTTTCCATTCACCACAATTTTGAAACTTGCCTTCTGGTTTTTTTCCCCTACTATTTCTTTATATAAGAAATGCAGAGAAAAATTCCGAGGTTTTGCTTTATTCTGCTTACTTTCTCATCAATATTTAATAAGTTGAGCTATGTTTGGGGGAAGCATAGGGTGGTAGCTCATAATGAGAGCACTATAGTTGGAGAGACTTGAATTTGATGCAGTTTATGGCACTTACATTGTGCAATTCGATTAAATTACTTATTCTATCTGAGTGGGTTTTCTTACATTAACGTAAGAGTATCTACTCCTAGGGTTATTGCAAGCATTAAAGGAAAAGAAAGCCTAAGAAGGTTGTGGAATGAAAGGGGTTATTTTGTCTTACAGACTGGAGGGGAAGCTCCATGGTGGCAGGGAAAATAATGGCAGGAGCAGAGGCTGGACATCACCTCCTGGCCAACATCAGGTGGACAACAGCCGCAGGAGAGTGTGTCAAACAATGGCAAGGGGAAGCTGGTTGGAACCCCCATAAGCCCATCCCCAACAACACACCTCCAACAAGGTTCCAAGTCTAAAATTGCCATCACTGGGGACATCACATTCAGAACACATAAGTTTATGGGCGACACTACAATGCTCCCTTTCATATTCCCATACACAAGACTCTCCTATCTTTAGCTGAGCACATGGTTGATTGGAATAAAGAGTACTTTCTAAATCTCCTTGAAGTTAGGTATGACAGTACGACTATATTCAGACCAAGAAGATACAGTCAGAAGAGACTAGGGGTAGCTTTTGAGAAACTTCCTTTTAAAAAATGATAATGTGCCATATGCCCTTCTCTTTGAAATGTCTTTGGAATATACATATGACGGCTGTTGATTCCTCCAAGACTAAGAGGTCTAGGCACAGTGAAGTATGGCCAGAGTTCTCAAGGATTACTTTAAGGAGAACCAGCATCTTAGTCTGTACTACAGTAGGTTTGTGCAAGAAATAAAGTTTTAAATGTTTAAAGCACTGTTGTTTCGTGTGTGTCATTTACAGGTGAACCTACTCAATTTCTTGCCAATTTATTTCTTAATTCTTAGTTGTTAAGAACAGATTGGAGCCAGAAAACTAACATTCAAATCTAGGCTGTGTTACTTCTTTATGCATACTCTGTCAAGTTACTTAAACTTTACCTTAATTTCTTTATCTAAAAATAAATAATGGCTACTATTTTATGTGCCTACTTCTAAGAAAACAGTTAATACATGTCAAGTGATATTTGCAGTGACTGGAATATAATTCTTATTGATGATAAAACATTGTTATTAGTTTTTTTTTTGGTGTGAGACATATGCACGTGTATGTGCCCCATGTGAATGTACGTGAAGGCCAGAGGAGACTCTTCTGCCTTATTTCCTAGAGAAAGGGTCTCTCATTGAACCTGGAGCTCACAAAGTTTTTCAGTTAGACTGGCTGACCATCAAGCAATTGCAGAAAGTATAGACCAGAAAGATATGAAAGATGTATAGTTTATCACAGAAAAAATTCAACCAAGTTTGAAGTTACAGGAACAGAGACTGGTTTAGACTTAAGCTTCAATTGTTAAAGAGTTTTACCACCATTAAAGCTAGGCCAGCTGTTTTGTACTGGGACCATGGAAAAGATGAACCAAGGATGAACCCCAACTCAAGGCTCAAGCTAGTAAGAAAGCAGATTCTTTTGAAAGGAGAGGGCTTGAAGGAAGAGTGGTGAGGGGTTAGCCTGTGCTTCAAGGTTAAGCTTTATTCCCCCCTGGATTTACAAATTTGTCTATGCTGCCACAAGTTACTAGTTTTAGAAGCATAAAAAATGCTGAAAAAGAGGGTCATGAAGTGCACATGGTTCCAGGAGTTGCTAAGATGGAGCAATGTGAAACAGGGTTAAAATCTCTGTATGGAGGCCCAGTAAGACCATGTACGGAGCTACAAAGATGAACCTTGGGTTGCAATGGACCCAAGGAATCTGGTGGCTGCCATGGAGAACTGCTGGCTCAGGATGTTTCCCTAGGCTGTGAGCAGCTCCACTGGAGGGGCATAATTGGAACCCCATAGACCTTGTCACTAGTTACAGATGTTGGACTTGGCACTACAGATTTTTGATGTTTGCCTGCTGGTTACTGATCTTGCATCAGTCAGGTCTCTTCTTATTATGCCTTCTTTTTACAATGGGAATGTCATGGTTTGATACAGGTGTCCCCCACAAACAATTGAATGTGTTCTGATAGATAGATCCTCAGCTGATGGCAGTTTGGGTTTTACAACCTCGATGAAGCTGTGTTGTTGGGGGTGGGCTTATGGGGGTTATAAGCCAGCTTCCCCTTGCCAGTGTTTGGCACACCTTCCTGCCGCTGTTTGCAGTGCTGCGACAGAGGTAATGTCCAGCCCTTTGCTCATGCCATCGTTTTCCTTGCCAGAATGGAGTCTCCCCTTGAGTCCGTAAGCCAAATAAACCCATTCCTCAACAAGCCGCTTTTGTTTGGGTTCTTCCTGTGCAGCAACTAGAAAGCTGACTGCAACAGGGAATATTTAGTCTGTGCCCTTAGGCGTTGGGAGTATATAACTTGTTTTGATTTTACTGAGCTCACAGTTAAGAGACTGTCTTGAATCTCAGATAGACGTTGGACTTTTGAACAGTGTTAAAATTGGTAAAAACTATGGAGACTTTTGAAGTTGGACTGAGTGGAATTTGTTTCCTACTTAGTCCCTACCTTTGGGAGGTGGAGCCCTGCTGGAGGAAGTGTGTCGCCAGGGGCAGACGTTGGGATTGAGTTCAATTCTGTTTGTGTTCAGAGTCAGCTGGTGCTGGCCATGTTGCCTCTCTTGCCTGGATGGATGATGAAATGAGTCAGATTCTTCCACCATGATGGAGCTTCCCCTGGAATCTGTTAGCCTGAAATAAACCCTTTTCTCCCATTACCTGCCTTTTGGCAAGGTGTTTGTCCCAGCAACATGAAGGTTACAGTTGTAAGTGGGAGACCCAACTTCTCCAACTCATTTAACAATTTGTGGTAGTACAGTGGTTATTAACCTTATTAAAGATAACCTAGGAAATGAACATACCCCATTCATTTGTATTTATCAGCATACTTTTCCATTCTCTCTGGGATATGTGGCTTCTTTTTGGGGGGTCATTGTCACCATCTCTAATGTAGTAACTCAAGTACCACCTCAGGCCTCTGGTGCCTCAGGATTTGGTCACGACTCTTCTTATTGTTCTTCCTCATTCAGAAGTGAATTCCAAAAGGCTCCATCATTTTAAGCTGTGTGGACCTCTCTGCTCAGCTCCATTTGCAGTCTCACTTTTAAGGCTTCTCTCTTCTTTTCACATGAATTTCCTTTTGCACTGAACTCAGTATTTTCTCAACCAATCAATCTATATACATTTGTTGCACCCCCTTTTTTTTATTCCACAGAATCAGCTAGAATGTTCTTTCAATTTACCTTTACTTGTCTCATTTCTATCTAAACTTATTATTTCTTCCACGAAACCTTTCCTAACTTAATATCTGGAATTTTTCCCCCTTTCCAATGTAAAACTTAATGTTTCTCTGTAATACATTTAGTAGTGGTGTGGTACTATTTACCCCCTACATTTTTATGTTCTCTTATGGCTTGTGTTCCACAGAATTAGGATGTTGAAAATTTAATCATGAAGCTGGGCATAGTGGCTGCGCACCTATAATTGCAGCACTTGGGAGGCAGAGGTAGGAGGATCTTTGAGTTCAAGGCCAGCCTGGGACTACATAGTGAATTCCAGGTCAGCCTGGGCTAGAGTGAGACCCTACCTCGAATAACAACAACAACAAAAAGAATCCTAAGATTCATGTTAATAATATTTAGAGGCAAGGCTTTTGAGAATTAATAAGGCTAAAATTAGATGAGGTAATAAAAATGGGCGTGTAGTGGGGGTCATAGCAGTGGAGTGAACTCCCGAAGCTCCACTCACTGCACTTCTCCCGAGTTCGTATCTCAGCGCCCAAAGAAGTGGACAAGCTTAGAGAGCCTTCTTTTCAACACACGGTTTAATTCTATCAGGGTAGGCCCAGAGGATTTGGGAGTGGGTTAGGGAAAGTAGCCCATGCCTTATTTAAAGGAAAGGAGAAGCTACAGTTACAGAGATCTCCAGCC
>PVHP010028898.1:0-22782 GCA_004024765.1 Zapus hudsonius | reverse complement strand
ACTCGCTGCTAACATCCTCTGTGTTGAGGTTCTCGAAATCCGACTCGCCTACGGCAATGGGCACCCGGACAGTCAAGTTTGGGTTGTTGATGAAGGACATGTGGTCCTCATCAATGATGTACTTCTCCACGCTGCTGCCAATGCCACTGGTTGTGCCGTTGCCGTTCTTCTGGAAGTCACCATTCCGGTGGATGTCCACCCCTGTGTGGTTGGCGATACAATTGGCCTTCTTCTCATACAGCTCATCCAGAGGTTTGACTTCGTCCCCCTCCCGCTGCTTGAAGTGGGCCTGCATGAACGCATGCACCTTCACTTTGGTCCAAGCTACGCCCTTCTTGATGCGGATGACCGAGATCTGTAGGTTGTTCATTTCCCCATCATCATCCGTGGCTGCCAGGTTGTCTGCACTGAAGGAGCTCAGAAGCAAGGCCAGAAACAAGTTCAGTACCTGTACCAGGAGAGCAGAAAGACAAGCAGAAGTAGAGCGGTCTCAGATTGTCATACTTAAACTATGCTCAGGGTCCCAAAATAGAACATTTCTGCTGTGTTTTGTTTGGCTTTATTTATTCATTCTGGGAATGAACGCAGGGCCTCTGAGCTACAAGCTTAGCCCATACAAATATACATTTTTTTTTTTTTTTTTTTTTTGCTTTTAGAGGTAGAGTCTCACTCTAGCACAGGCTGACCTGGAATTCACTATGTAGTCTCAGGGTGGCCTTGAACTCATGCCAATTCCCCTACCTCTGCTTCTGGAGTGCTGGGATTAAAGGCATGAGCCACCACGCCTAGCTTCCATACAGTATTTTAAAGGTTCATGTCATCAAGGGGGAATTCTTTTTGTGTTGGTTTTTAATACAAGGAATTTAGTTGTCTTAGAGGACCTGTGCTAGAAAAAAGTGAGACTTGGAAAGCTATACTTGCATAGAACAGACCAGAAACTCAGAAATGAACTCATCTATTTTATGTCATCTGATTTCAAAAATGAATTTTGGGGCCAAGGGCATAGTTTGGTGGTAGAGCATGTGCTTAGTATGTACAAAGATCTGGATGTGACTCTTAAAATTTGAGAGAGAGGGGTACAAGGGAAAGAAGCAGGGAAAGAGGGAGAGAGAAAGAGAGAGAGAGAATACAAAAATGGGCATTGCAGGGCCTCTTGCACTGCAAAGGAATTCTAGATGCATGTACCACTTTAAGCAACTGATTTTTACTGATACTGGGGAATTGAACCTGGACTGGCAGGATTTGCAAACTACAGTGTCCATATGAGTCACCGGGTTTATTAAAAATGCTCTGGAGCAGGAGAGATAGCTCAGTGGCTAAAGTGCTTACCTGCAAAGCCTAACAACTGGAGTTTGATTCCCCAGTACCCATGTAAAGCCAGATGCACAAAGTGGAGCATGCATCTAGAGTCCATTTGCAGTGGCTGGAGGCCCTGGCATGTCCATTCTATTTGTGTATCTCTCTCTGTTTGCAAATAAATAAAAATATTTCTAAAAATAAATAAAAATGAAATTTAGCAGTTGTGGGGTGTTGCCTAAGATTCTGCATTGCAAGCCAGTCTTATTGCTCCTAGACCTCTGATGGCATTTTCAGAACAAGATGTTCAAATCTCTGATGGTGACTTCTGCACACAGAGACAGAAGACAGCAGGTACGTGGAACAGAACAGAGCAAGAAGGAGGCTTGCCATTTATCCAGACAAACCAAACTCAAGAGAAGGCAATTCTGTACCTCAGGGGACATGTGGCAATATCTGCAGATATTTTTGGTCACCACAACTTGGGAAATGCTGCTGGCAGCTACGTGGGTGAAGCCAGGGATGGGGTTACATTTAACATTGTGCAGGGTTGTCCCACACAAAGAGTTATATAGTCCAAGATTTCAACAGAACTAAAGTGAGGAAATCCTGGCTTAGAAAAAGGAGATGTTTTGTAGTTGGAAGAGGGTGGACTTCAGCCCGAGTCCAAATAAAAGCCCTGAAGTCTATCATCTGTGTGACGTTGGCAATAAATAAATAAATAAATAAATAAACCACTTAACTTTGCTGTGTTTTTTTCTTAATCATGAAAAAAATGTTAGCAGGTTGTGGTATGTCATGACTCAGTAGGCCCTCTGTGAACAATTAGTCTCTTCTCATTTGTACTTTAAGGTATTCTTGGGTCAAGAAAGAATACATTCAAAATACAAGGCAGGACTTGTATACAAGAAGAACTTCACAGACTGGGCTTCTCAGCTGAGAGCAGGAAGTTCAGGGCAAAGAATAAAGATATCTATGAATCATTACTAACCACCAAGTTGCCAATGACCATGACCATCATGAAGACAATGAGGCACATGGCCTGGCCGGCCACTTCCATGCAGTCCCACATGGTCTCAATCCACTCTCCACACAGCACTCGGAAGACGATGAGGAAGGAGTGGAAGAAGTCATGCATGTGCCAGCGTGGGAGCACACAGTCCTGGTTGATCTTGCACACACACTCTTTGTAGCTTTTCCCGAACAGCTGCATCCCCACCACGGCAAAGATGAAAACAATGATGGCCAGCACCAGGGTCAGGTTGCCCAAGGCACCCACTGAGTTTCCAATGATTTTGATCAGCATGTTCAGGGTGGGCCAGGACTTGGCCAGTTTGAAGACTCGGAGCTAAGGAAAAAGCAAACAAAAATGAAATGACAATCCATTTTTTTCACCAGGTGGTTAAAAAAAAAAACACATGTAAGGTTAGCAAGATCAGCTTAAGCTTACTTCCCCTAGGAAAGTCTTGGAACTTTCTAACAGTATCTCAGACTAAAAGGGAAGAAATAAAGCTGGGCGTGGTGGCCTCAAATCTTTAATCCCAGCATTCGGAAAGCTTATGTAGGAGGATGTCTGTGAGTTCAAGACCAGCCTGAGCTCCAGAGTGGGCTCCAGGTCAGCCTGGATAGAGACTGTGCTTCAAAATAAAACAAAGGGGGAGGTGGGCAATAGAAGCGTAGATAAAGGAGAATTGATTAATTTCACAGCACTTTTGGTACCTATCAACCATGATGTCTTCTATATTCTATAATAAAAAGAGTTGTAATACATGAAGCCAATGCTAGATTGGCCAATAGGATGATAATGAGATCACTGTCAGGGGCTGGAGAAATGACTCAGTGGTTCAAGGTGCCTGCTCTCAAAGCCTACTGGCTGGGGTTCAATTCCCCAGTACCCATGTAAAGCCAGATACACGAAGTGGCACATGGGTTTGGAGTTCATTTGCAGCAGTGGGAGGCCCTGGAACACACATATTCTCTCTCTCTCTCTCAAATAAATAAATAAATCACTGTCAGATGGCATAAGGCAATAAACAACAACACATAATGTAATAGGAATGTTGGTAGATGGCAACACCACTAATAATTTGTTTTAAATGAAAATGTGTCTTATCTGAGAGCTCAAGATTTACCAGGTATTTACTTATGTGCAAGTCTGGTCTACTCATTGCTTTCCCTGCCTGGCTTTTAATTTATTCAGAATATTAGTTTTAAGGCTACCCATCCTTCCTCTTGTAATTGAGATGAGAACCATTAAAAAGTTAACCAGTAGTTTCAGGGATGTGGCAGGTGTTAGGTGTGAGGTTTGTTTTATAATTAGTTTCACTCTATTCCGATTTTTTTTCTTTGATCTGCTAAATCCTTTTAGTTGTAGGCAGTGTTTTCCTGATTGAAGAGGAAAACCAAAGCCAGTCCTGACGTCAGGAAGCAGCAATGAGCTGTGGGAGAAATGCCAGGTAACTACTTCTCCAGCAACTTGCTCAGGGCATCGCTTACATTTGTGTTTGTGGGATAGTCTTTTCTTTTTTAAAAAAATACTTTTTAAATTTGTTTGCAAGGGAGGGAGGGAGAGAGAGAGAGAGAGAGAGAATATGGATGCACTATGGCCTCCAGCCACTGCAAACAAACTCAAGATGCATTCGCCACTTTGTGCATCTGGCTTTATGTGGCTATCAGGCTTTACAAGCAAGCACCTTAACCACTGAGCAATCTCTACAGCTAAAGGGATGTTCTTTGGAGGATTTCATTAATTATTCTCTCAAGTAGTTTAGTAATTTAAACATTAACCTACTCAAATATATTAATAAAGTATTTTTGCACTAATTACGTGGAAAATAAAAATAAAGCCAATGTTCAAGAACTCATTTCAACATAACTTAATAAAACATTATTTTATCCCCAATTTCTGGAAGGGCTCACCACAACAGAATAAAGAAAGCCATCTTTGAAAACGGACAATCTTCTTGCTTCAGGGCATACCTAAATAAATAGCTCTATAGCCAACAAAATGTGACCTTAGAAGGTCCTTCAAAGCCCTTCATCCTTTGAATTAATCATTATCATATGAGGAATTTCTTAAAAGTTCTTTTATTTTCCTTATTGATTTAAAAACTTAACTTCTACATCGTACATTTAGCAGGGAAGTTTTCAGGATTTTAGTAGCTAAACCAACTAAGTGGTCAACTGGATTTGGGAGCAGAATACACTTGAGGCTTTTTAAAACCATGAGCTGATTTATATACCATAAATTTCAACATCATAAGTTAATTTATACAAAGTACTTTCTAGTAGTTGTAAGCTAAGGCATGTTAAAAGAAATTGGAGAAATATGGAATACCAATCTGAAAGACCGCAGCACCGAAAGCCCCTCCACGTCTGCTAGGCCCAGTTCCATTAAACTGAGGGAGACAATAAATCCGTCAAAAATATTCCACCCTTCTTGAAAATAATAGTAGGGATCCATGGCTATGAGCTTCAGGAACATTTCTGCTGTGAAAATTCCAGTGAAAACCTAAAAGAGGGAGGCAGGAGATAAGGGAAAAAATAACAGAGCACACCTCTATCATGTTTGAATAGCATGTCCAGGAAGGGGAAAGACAGAGGACCTGAATGGTCCATGAACACCCCACATGATACAGGAAAATCTCCTCACATTCCCCGAATAAAGTTCTCAGTCCCAGTGTTCCCAGCTTCATTGCCAGAAACACCAGTTCATACTGCCCAGACAAGCTAAGCAATGAGAATAGTATGCAGGGAGCGCTTTAAAAGGCCAGCAGCCATGTGAATATATATGCTTAGGATGCTTGTCTTAAAAAAATCCCTCTCATAAACATAAAGTTGTCACCAGAGGCTGGGGCACACAGGGAAGAAGGGAATGGAGAAGGTTGGTCAAAAGGTGCAATGTGACAGACAGGAAGATGTTCTGGTGTCCTGATTTTTAGTAGGGTGTCTATAAGCAGCAGTAATGCACCCTGTATTTCAAAATCGCTAGAGAGGACTTTGAATGTTCTTATTAAGAATGTTGGGTGTTGCCAGGCACGGTGGCACACACCTTTAATCCCAGCACTAGGGAGGCAGAGGTAGGAGGATCACCATGAGTTTGAGGCCAGCCTGAAACTGCATAGTGAATTCCAGGTCAACCTGGGGCTGAGTGAGACCCTACCTAAACCATCCCCCCCCAAAAAAATGTTGGAGGTGATACTTATGCTAACTGCCCTGAACTGATCATTATACAATGCATACATGAATTAAATAATGTACTCACCTCATAAACAGTACAGTCATGTATCAATTAAAAAGAAAATAACACTTGTAAATAAGATCACTCCTCTTATCTACTTAGACTCAAAATATGCCATATTATTTTTGACTTAACTTACCAAACCTAGATGTATGCTATAGGGTTTCTTCTTTTAAGTCATAAAAGCAACTGGATATTGTTCAAAGTGCACAAAATAGAAAAAAAAACAGTCTTTCTCCACTTGACAAACAATTATCATTTTATATGTTCTCTGAGGGCTTTCAATTCATATACATTATGATACATAATATCTTGAAGCTAATTTTTCCACTCATGACTCATCTATGTTGTGTAAAGTATTCCCAATCCCACTTCCATTGCCTCTGTAAAAATCTACTGGTTGAATATGTCCTCAAATAAGAGTTTTCTTAGTGTTGGAGATATTGGTATTTCCTTTGAAGATTATTTATTTATTTGCAAGCATAGAGGGAAAGACAGAAAGAGAAGAGAGAGAGAGAGAGAAAATGGGTGCACCAGGGCCTTTAGCCACTGCAAACAAATTCCATATGTACACATCATTTTATGCATCTGGCGTTATGGGGGTCACTAGGCTTTGCAGGCAAGTGTCTTGATTACTGAGCCATCTCTCCAGCCCTCTTTGGAGATTTTTCACTGCAATAACCAATGATGTTCACTGTGCCAGAACAGCTTACTTCTCCTCCATGTTCCCCGTCTCCTACTCCACTGCCTGACCCAGCATGGTGCATTTCCCAGGGCCTTCCAAATCCCACAATGACACGCTGGAGAAGTGTCAAACCTGACGACTGCCCCTTCTGAAAAGATCAATACCCTTATTCTAGGTTTTCTCATAAAACTCTTATTGAAACTCTTATTACTCTTTTGGTAGAGCTGGGATTTGAACCTTTGGCCTCACATATGCTAGGCAAGCACTCTACCATGGAGCTATATTCCCAGCCTGAATTTTTAGAGACCTTTTATTCAATAGGCTTATGTAGTAGGCTCAAAACTCCCATAATCCCTGTGGAGGGAGACCTGGTGTCAGTTATTGGAGCTAAGCAGGGCAACTGTGCAGAACAGCCCGGCACACAGTCAATCCTACGGAGGGGTAAGATGTTCTTCACGCAGACCAATAGCTTGTCATGGGCTTTCAGTGAGAGCCACCAGGGGTGGGACAGGGAGATTTGCCCAGGGGGCCTAAACCACACAGGTAGTGTGGGAAGGAAGTGGGATGGAAGTGTGCCCACAATGGAGGGTGGAAGAGAGCTGGCAGAGAAGGAGGGCAGGGGAATGCATCCTGTTCAGAGAAGGTACCTCTGCAGCAAGAGGCACCATGGCCTTTTGGTAAGAATGGGTAAGAATGGTATCTACACAGGGAGGCGGCCCAGTGCGAGAGGCCGGGAGGGTGAGGAGGATGTGGTCATCACCCTTGCAAACTGGTGGCGGCCTCAGGAGGGATACTGAGGTGGGGGAGTCAGAGAGAGCTTCTGTGCTGGGGAATCAGTGTGCGGTGAGGACAGGGCCCCATGATGTCTCCACAGTCAGGTGGGACACAGGAAACAAGGGTGTGTGGGTGGGCTGGCAGAGCCTGCAAAGTGTGAGGGGCAGTGGCTAGGATGCTGGAGGGGTGAAGGTACTGCCTGTGTATGGGGAGGGTGTCCATGTTGTAAGAGGTGACCGTGGTTTTCTGCTCAAGTAAGTGTCTAAGGGAGTGGGGACTGGTTTCTTGTTGTTGGAGGAGTTCCAGACATAGAAAGAGGGAAAACAACCTGTGGTGCTGGACTGGAGCTGGGAGTAACGGCATGCCCCTGTCTGTGGTGGTCACCACACAGGGAGCTAGTTCTAAAGAGCTCGGCCCTAGCAAGAAGGTCATGTGTTGTGCTAAGCAATAAGCGCACCCAGGTCCTTGACTTCAAAATATTCACTAAATAACCAGGGCTTCTTGACAATGACAGATTTCTCTCCTGAGCCTGGACTATGTTGTGGTGCCAGAAAGCAATGAAATGACTGGAACATATCCAAAGGACAAAGAGGCCAGTTGAAGGGCCTCCCAACAGCTAAATCACAGTGCAACCATCAGAGTAACGACAATACATTACAATATGGACAAATAGGAAACTCAGAACTGGACGTGGCAGCACATACTTTTAATCCCAGCACGTGGGAGGCTGAGGTAGGAGGATCACAGTGAGTTCAAGGCTAGCCTGGGCTACAGAGTGAATTCCAGACCAACCTGAGCTAGAGTGAGACCCTACCTAAAAGCAAGCAAACAAGCAAACAACAAAGGCTAGGGGGATGGCTCAGTGGTTAAAGGCATTTGCCTCTGGCCCAGGGATCCATTCCCTAGTACCCACATAATGCCAGATGCATAAAATGGCACAGGCATCTAGAGTTTGTTTGAAGCAGCAAGAGGCCCTGGTGTGCCCATATTCTCTCTCTTGCAAATTTTTATTGGTTTTTTAAATAAAAAGGCTGTACTCTTAGATTCCCTTACTTCTGCCCCAAAAAATATAAAAAAAGAAAACCAGGAGTCCACTCTGATATAAAAGAATACATAAAATTTGAACGAATAGGAAATTTAGACAATTTCAAGGTGTTTTCCTCACAAATACAGTGTGTGTGTGTGCGCGCGCACGCGCGAGCACACATGTAAATGTACAAGAGAGAGGAGTGTAGGAAACACTGGATGGTGTTTTTGCTGAAATTAAATGTTAGGAGTTATATGTGAATGTTCCCGTGGCACAAATCCTAAGGAACAAGGCCCCGAGGTCCTGGCGGACGTTCTCCTTACCGCCAAAATTCAATCATCTCCTGATATCTGTACTAAAGAAGTAAACAGATCATTCCAAATCACAATACTTGACTTCAGAATACATTATGTAATTGATTTTTTAAAACCTCATGCTTATGTTCTAAATAATAAAAAAATAAATATATGACTTAAGCTAGCATTCAAATAAATTTGGCACAGATGGACTAATAGCAGAAACTGGATGATGGCCCAGAAGTTGGATTGGAGGGGAAAACAGTTTTGAATTTAAAATTTCCCATAAATAATTCCCATATGGGTGGTAAGGTTCAGCAGCCCGCACTAGGAGAGCTCCCTATTTTGGGAGGTTGTTACTTGAGGGGAAGGGGGAAATGATTTGTTGAAGCAATGCAGGAACGAATGTGAGAAACAGAACGAGGGGGAAAAACCCAGAAGACTTTGGCTCAGGCTGCTGAACCCACCCACTGTCCCTTGTCTCCCACTGTCACTGTGGCTGGTTTCCTGCCAACAGCTCCTAGAGGGCGTCTCCAAAGTTCTGCAGCTAGAGGAAACAGCCTTGGGATCTCAACAGTGAGAAGCGGCTGGTGCTGTGGCATATGGAAGCGTTTGTCTTCCAATCAACCATTACTTTCTTGTTAACTGAACTCCAGCTTTCCATCCAGAAAAGGAAGTCCTACAGGCAAAACATATTCCAATCAGAATATCAGGAGGCAGTGCTCCGTCTTACCAGATTCCCCACAGTCAGGACATGTTCAAATTGTGGTGTCATCGGATGGTGCTCCATTGCCATAAACAGTGTGTTCAGAACAATGCAGATGGTGATGGCTAAGTCCACGAAAGGGTCCATGACGATCAAGTTCACAATCTCTTTCAGTTTCATCCAGTAAGGGTGACATTCCCAGATGAGGAAAGTGTTGGCAAACTTATACCAGCATGGGGGACACTTCCTCTGAGACTCTTCCAGCTCTGGAGTGGGCAAACACAAAGACAGCCCCTTAGTCCCAAAGAGAAAACAGAAGGCAGGTGGCTGTCAAGGTTGGGAGCTGGCATTCTTCAGTGCCTCCTTGAGCGAGAAAGAGCCAGTCCCTTCCCTATGTAGCCCAGCTGTAAACGAGACTCAGTCCTCTCTGGTGGTTAGGACCATGGGCTCTGGAGTCTCCTCGCTCCTCCCCCTCCCGGGTTCACCTGGCTTCAGCACTCCAAGTTGGATGAGCTCAGAAGGTAACTGACTTCTCTGGGCCTTAGGGGTACTGTCTGTGACTCGGGGTTCTGCCTTTACAGTCCTAGGACTAAGTTCATCTAAGATCATTTCATGAGGTCAGGCAAATCTGATTAACGACTAAAGATGGTGCATATCTAGTGTCAGCACAGTGCTGGTACAAAGTAAGTCTTCCTTGAAGTGGTGGGCATTAGATGATATAGAACAGCCATACACTCTTCTCAGGGAAACCAATAAAAGCCTACATTCTCAGATCAGTGTACCTGGGTTCAAATACCAGATCAGAGGCTTACTAATTGTGAGACCCTAGGCAAGTTAACTCAATTTGCTATAGGGAATAAAAAAATTATTTACAAGCAGAGAGAGAGAGAGAGAGAGAGAGAGAGAGAGAGAGAGAGAGAGAGAGAGAGAGAGAGACATAACGGGCATGTCAGGGCCTCCAGCCACTGCAAACAAACTCCAGATGCATGTGCCACTTTGTGCATCTGGCTTTATGTGGGTACTGGGGAATCAAACTTGGGTAGTTGGGTTTTGCAGGCAAGTGCCTTAACCGCTGAGCAATCTCTCCAGCCCCTATTTTTTTCAAACAACATCTCACGGGTCCCTCATACAAAAATAAATAAGCCAGAAATCGCTCTGGTTGAAGCAGGAATAGGAGCTTGTATCCCAGTTCAATCGACTTCTTTCTTCTTTGAGGTTACCTCCCTAGAGCCGCAAGACAGAGAACACAGACTGAAAAGTCCCTGGATTAGATAGCCTTGTAGATTATTTATTAGACCACGATTAAAAAGAGTGGCTGGGAAGGGGTCTAGATGGCTCAGTCAGTAATGCTGCACAAGCACGAGGGCTTGAATTCAAGATTTCCAGCACTCAGGAAAATGCCTATAATCCAGGGCTTGGAAGGTGGACTCCCAGAACAGGCTAGTGCATCAGTGAGCTCTGGTTCAGTGAGAGGCCCCACTTCAATATAAAAGATGGACAACAATTGAGGAAGGAACTCAGCTCACACATGTTCATGTGTGTCCACCCCCACACATGCAAACATGAACGTGCAACAGCATCAATAACAATGAAGAAAAAAAAAAAAGCACAAGGAGAGCCAGGCGTGGTGGCTCATGCCTTTAATACCAGCACTTAGGACTGCAGTGAGTTTGAGGCCAGCCTGGGGATACAGAGTGAGTTTCAAGTTAGCCTGGGCTAGAATGAGACCCTGCTCTTTGTTCTAGTTTCAGTCTATCAGAGCACTGACTTAATTTATGAAATGAAATTTTGACTTATTTTAGACTCAAAAATAATATCAATCAAAATCCTTAAGCTAATGTGATTTTTAACACATTCAATCAAAAAAAGAAAAAACAAAAGAAGAAGGACTGGACAGCAGAGACAGATAGTCACTCAGCTGGCTGTCACGCCCACCTAGGCACAAAGTTCGAGGTGACAAAGCTCTCCTGAAACATAACTGAAAAAACTCCAAGGCCCTCGTCCTATCAAGAAGCGCTGTGAGAGCAACAGTTCTTTGAGCCAGGTGGTGGTTCTACTGGATGGGCTATCTCAGTGGCCCCACTGCACTCCAGTTCTGCTAACACAATCAAAATCAGAGCAGGAGAGATGGCTCAGTGGTTAAGGGTGCTTGCTTGCAAAGCCTAAGAACCCAGGTTCGATTCCCCAGTACCCACATAGAGCCAGAGGCACAGAGTGGCACATACATTTGGAGTTCATTTGCAGTGGCAAGAGGACCTGGTGTGCCCATTCTCTCTCTCTCTCTCTCTCTCTCTCTCTCTCTCTCTCTCTCTCACACACACACACACACACACACACAAATAAATAAAAAATTTATTTTAGGCCTGTGCTGGTGGGACACACCTTTAATCCCAGCACTCAGGAGGCAGAGGTAGGAGGACTACTGTGAGTTTGAGGCCAGCCTGAGACTACACAATGAATTTCAAAGCAGCCTGAGATACAGCAAGACCCTACTTCAAAAAACCAAAACCAAACCAAACCAAAAACAAAACCATCAACAAAAACAAGCTGGGCATCCCTGTAATCCCTGCACTCAGGAAGCTGAGTCAGGAGGAATGCTTCAAGTTTAAGGCTAGCCTGAGCTACATAGAAAGTAGCTAGCCAGGGCTGTATAGCATCTTAAAAATACAATCAACAGTCAAACAAAACAAGAGCAAGCTGTTCTGTGCCAAGGGCGGTGGCTTTATTTTAGGTGGTGTGGTTTTGGTTGGGTATCTGACTGGCTCCCTGGTTGCTAAGATAATAGTTGTCTTGGTTTTTCAGATTTAAGGGCCACAGTAAGTGCCATGTGGGAGTTTGTGTGGGAAAGGAAGTCTGTGAAGAAAATTTGCTTCGGCTCCTTCCTCACAGAACTCCCTCCCGTCCCTAGGTAAATTTAGTTTTCTTCCCCAAAAAAGAAAATGAAAAGGTTTTCTCATTTCCATAAATTCTTATAATACGTATTTGGAAATTTGGTTCTGTTCCTCTTTTTTTTAATTTCTCCCTTCTCCAGTGTCTGCAGCTAGCCAGCACGTGAAGCGGAAGCTTTGACTGTTCACATTTTGACAGATGACACAGCTCTCACCTCTTACCATCAGAGAAAAGGGGGGTCTTCTACACTTTGGGCCACCAAGAAGATCCCTACAGGGACATTAGCTATTTATGTCCCACCCACATTTTCTGAGATGGGAGATCCTCAGGGCAAGGAATTCCACACACACAAAGTGGAGTTTAAGAGTTAAAAATGATCATTAACTTTCAGATCAGAGAAGTTTGTTTTTATTTCACTTATTTATGTGCGTGTGCATGTGCGTGTGCGTGTGTGTGTGTGTGTGTGTGTGTATTGTGTGTGTGTCACTGCTCACACCAGGACCTCTAACTGCTTCAAACCAAAGACTTTATCACTTTTTGTGCCTGGCTTATGTGGGTGGGTTGAGAATTGAACCCAGGCCAGCAGGTTTTGCAAGCAAATATCTGTAGTGTCTGAACCATCTTCCCAGACCCTTATTTTATTATTATTTTTTGGAGACAAGGTCTCACCGTGCTGTCTTGGCTGGACTTGAACTGTCTTCCACCATCAGCCTCCCTAATGGCTGGTATGCACACTGCGTCTGGTGATTTACAAAGTGATTGCTGAGTTTGCCAGTTGTTACTGACCTCCCAGACCTGGATGGTGAAGTATCTGCTTGGGGAATGGGTCAACATAATGAAGAAAGGTGTTCAAAGGATTGTAGAAAGGGTCTCATAAGTCCACCAACATGATGCCTTTTCTGAACCAATGGGTTTTGGAAGGCAAAGCTTTCCCTCAGCTCAATTCAACAGCTTCCAACAGTTGCAGAACCCCAGTGCTAGAGAGCCCAGCCTCCACTGAGCTTCAGCTATGCAGGAAAGGCAGACGCCAGACCAGCAGCTGGGGTGACCTTTGATGCCTGGCACATGAATGGAGGAACAAATAGATGGTGGCCAGGTCGCGGCAGGGACTGTTTTAAACAGGGAATTGATCATATCCCCACACCAGCACTAATTTCTCATTCTCCTTTCCCCAACTGTCTTCCCTTCTCCCACAGCTTTATTGCATTGACGAAAAGTGAGACTGTGCTTTTCTTTGCCTACAGCTGACCCTGACCTTGAAATATTCCCAGATCTTCTGGCTCTGTTAGCTGGGAATAGGGCATCATCTACTGGATTCTGCTGAGCATGTTTGTAGCAGGATGGGGTGCCATGGAATAGGAGGAGTTTCTGAGTGGAAGAGGGGGGCGGATAGAATGTAAGAGCCATGGTGGGGGAGAATATCCAGAGACATCGCCCCCCTCAGCAACAATACACAAGGGGGAAGGAAAAAAAAACAATGAAAAACTGGCTACCTCTGGTGCAATTCGTACCCCCTAACCTATGGACAGATCCAGTATGCGCACCGAGGAAAGACCCCAGTGGGTAGGGAACAGAGAGGAGCACCAGGGCCACCACCTTGTGGGTCTGGCTTATGTGGGTCCTGGGGAATTGAACCCGGGGCCTTAGGCACTGGAGGCAAGTGCCTTAACTGCTGAGCCATCTCTCCAGCCCAAAGATTTTTTTTTTTAAGTACAGGATTTTGAGTTCATCATTATGGAGTCTAATCCTTTAGGTAGGTAATAGTGTATTCTTAAGTTAAAAATATAATTATTGAAATCTTTGGATTAAAATAACAACAGAAGGCCAGAGAACTGGCTCAGCAGTTAAAGGCCTTGCTTACAAAGCCTAATGGCCTGGGCGCGAGTACCCTATACCCATGTAAAGCCATATGCACAAAGTGGCACACGTGTCTGGAGTTTGTTTGCAGTGGCAAGAGGCCCTGGCATGCCCAATTTCCTCCCCAACCCTCTCTCTGTTTGCAAATAAATAATAAATAAAATAGTTAAAAAGTAACATCAGCCGGGCGTGGTGGCTCACGCCTTTAATCCCAGCACTCGGGAGGCAGAGGTAGGAGGATTGCTGTGAGTTCAAGGCCACCCTGAGACTACATAGTGAATTCCAGGTCAGCCTGGGCTAGAGCGAGACCCTACCTCAAAAAAACAAATAAACAACAAAAAAAAAGTAACATCAGGGCTGAAGAGATGGCTTAGCGGTTAAGGCGTTTGCCTGCAATGCAGAAGGACCTGAGTTCAATTCCCCAGTGCCCATGTAAAGCCAGATGCACAAGAGGGCCCATGTGTATGGAGTTCATTTGCAGTGGCTAGAGGCCCTGTCATGCCCATTCTCTCTGTCTCTCTCTGTCTGCCTCTCTCTCTCAAATAAATAAATAAAATATTTTTAAAAAGTAACATCAGAGTTTCCTAATGTAGATCTGATCAGCAGGAGTAATTACTCATTTAATGTTTTTAATGTAGCAAGTGATAAATACTAAGGGACCAATGCTTAAATACCACTGGATCTTTGTTAACTCCTTTAATTCCCTTTCTTGTTCGGTTCCAGCCATCCACTGCTCTTTGCTTACAGTTCCACCCCATCAGCTTTAATGAAAGGAGTCAAAGAAGAGGTGAGGTTCTACGTGAACAGTAGGGCCCAGGAGAGGAAAAAGACCTGGAATCGTTTCCTACTCGGATCCCAACTAGAGCTGTCTCCACTCCTAGCGATGCTTTTATCTCTCTCTCGTTAATGTGTGTGCTGATGAGTGGAAGGTGGAGACTGTGTATACAACAGGAAAGAGAAAGAAGAGGACAGGGAAGAGAAGAAAAGAGACTTTTTTTGAGGCAGGTTCTCGCTTTAGCCTAGGCTGACCTAGAACTCATGCTATAGTGTCAGGCCGCCTCGTACTCACAGCAGTTCTCCTACCTCTGCCTCCCGAGTGCTGGGATAAAAGGTGTGCACCACCAGGGCTGGCTAAAGGAGACTTGTTAAATGCCCTAGTGGTTTACAGCCAGCTAAAAAGCTTCCAGAAGGAACATTGCAACCCCAACACCGCACCAGTTCACGCAGAGCAAGGCACAATTTCCAAATGCTGTTTAGCATCTGGCCGCTGGACCCTGTGCCAGGCCACTGCAACACTGACCAACGATGAGCGAAGTGCATGGGCCATTTACCTGCTCTGTGGTCCCTGCCAATAATAAAATGTACCTGCTTAAGATTGTTTATCTTCCTCACTGCCATACACACTTGGAGAGCTCCTGCCTTGCTCTCTAAGTGAACAGTAAAATTAGCCGAAGTTCTGAAGCTGGTATTTCACAGCTTGCAATTCTTATAATCTGCAGTTATTGCCTGCAGTCTTGAAACAGAAGCCACAAGGTTTAAGGACATTCGGTCAGATACTGATCTCAATGGAAAGTTGGAGTGAATAGTGGTGGTTCCTGTAGCTGGAGGCAGCTTGACACGCTGTCACACTGTGATACACTGTGAAGACCTGTGGGGTGCTCTAGTACTTGGCACCTATGAAGGGCCACAGGAGTTCCTTCTTCACTTTTCCTTCCACCTCACCCCACCCCACCTACACAGACAGACACACAGAAGATGTAGGAAGCTTAACTCAAAAGTGCTGGCAGGGCAACTCCAAGTGTCCCTGTCTGAGAGTCTATGGTGAGCGTTGGCTATCTTAACTCTGACTTCAGTAGTCTAGACACAGAGACTCAGCTATCCCAGCATGTACCCGTGGGAATCCTGTGAGAGAAAACCTAGCCACTGATCTCACCTCTAGGAGGAGCCTGGGCCATACACCAGGACTGGAGGGAGGGAGGGTGGGTGCCTTGAGGGGCCCATGGTCTCTCAAGGGAGAAACCATTCCGTCCTTACAGCAACATGGCTTCAGACGGGTGGCACCAAGTCCTGAAGTGAGAGGGGTTTCGCTTATCTAGTCACATATCAGATATATTTAAGGATATGTGGGGGTGTTTGGAGAGAGACAGAATTAGGTACGATCAAAGTGCACAGCAGTCTTCTTTTGGGAAAAATCCAAAGGGCTGTAAGTCATTAGAGAGGAAATGAGGAAGGTGTGTTGTGAGGGAGAGGCAAGGAAGGGGATTCCATCACTTGGCATCTCTGTTGTATTTTACCCACATGTCCTGAAGCACCCCCCCAGCTCCTGGTGAGGATGGTCCCTGAGGCTCCTGGGGGTCTCTCAGGTCAGCCCTCTTACCTGGGGATGCTGCTGCCCACAGATCTGCATCCTGATTTGACTCTACACATATCTTTGAGAAGAAAATTTGTGACCCTGTTTTCTATAATCAGTAAAATAGACTTCAAAGATCTCACAGTTTTCTCAAAACTGAGTTCGATGGACAAAAATATATCTGCCACGCACACTGCACATTGATATCAGCCAGGCCTCACAGGCCACATACCTTCCACCAGGGTATTTGTAACAACGCTCATTATACTGTTGATTCTGTCCTTCCGCCCATAGGAGGCCAGTTGGTCCATGGACACTAAAAGCGACCCAGGGCCTTTTTTCTTAATTTCCACCTCAGTTGTTGCCTGAAAAAAAGAAAACAGTAAACAGTGTGAACAAAGTCTATTATGCAAGGCTCAGGCCTTACTGGATAGACGCTTGAGTGTGGGAAATAGCATGTGCTCTGTCTGGACTGAAACAATGGACCATCCTTGCTTCTGGAGAGGAGACCAAGTCATTTAAATTCACCCAAATCTACACCAACCCAAGAATCTGGGCCCCAAATGCCTCATGTCTAACTCCAAGCATGAAGTAGAAAGCTCAGAACTCCCAGGGGTACCGTGACCAAAAGCAGGCCCTCGGTTTTCCTATTCTAGGCTCATATCCTCAGCATTCAGCTAGCACTGGCCCTCTGCTAAAATAAGTCAATTTCACCCCTCCCTCTCTTCCTCCCTTCCTTTCTTCCTTCCCTCCTTTTTTCTTCTCTCCCTTTCTCCCTTCCTTCCTATTTTTTGCGAGGAGAGAAGGGTGAAGAGAGACAGAGACACAGAGAGAGACAGAAAGGACATGACAGGTTTTCCAGCTGCTGCAAACAAACTCCAGATGTATGTGCCACTTTGTGCATCTGGCTTTAAGTGGGTACTGGGGAATCAAACCCAGGCTGTCAAGATTTCCAAGTAAGCGCCTTAATCACTGAGCAATCTTTCTCAAGCCTTCAAATTCATTTCTACTCGAAATTTTATTGAGGCCAAATTCCTGACCACACTGAGTATTCTAGATGCTGGACTTCCCAGGAGAATCACCACCACTCTAGGCCCTTCCAGGAGCATTAGCGATTAGCCTTCCTGTTCTCATACATAGAATTTAAGGACTTCACAGAGGAAAATTCTTAACAGATGACAAAATTGATGTACTCTAAGTAAGCCTTTCCCAAGCCACTACAAGAAAGTATGGTAAACCTGGTCTTTATTAAATAGTTGTACTCTGGTTTTTCTTCAGATAGTATGAATCCTTCACCTTTTAAATATGTTGTATCATATGCTTGCCATGTTAAAATTTTATTTTATAACTTAACCTACAATGTTCAAATTTCCAACCAAATAAAAATGGCAAAAAAAAAATCACTGGATTATTCCAAAAAATATTTGTTAGATGCTTTACTTGAGCAATAGTGGTATGATGGGTTACAGCAACAGGTTACTTGTCCCTGACTTATGTTCTTTATGGTCATAAATCACCAGCTCAGGCTTGATGAAAGGCCTCAAACCTGTCTGGAAACAAAGCCCGCCTGCTCCTACCATGCTGGAGTTTGGATAGAAACAGCCACTGCCCCTTAGGATAGGAAAGACATGTCCATATGAAGTAAGAGATGTATATGATGGATCAGCTCCAAATGCCCTTCTGTCCGTACCTACACTTTCATTTCTAAGACTGCACAGAGGACCATTCCTAGAAGATGACAAAATGTATCTTAAAAGTGCTTCATCAGACTGTTTTGCTGACCAAGACTTCTGGTTCCCCCTGGGGTCTCATTGGTTTATGTGGCAGAACCACAAAAGAAGTGAGAGGGAGAAATAACAGACGTCCTTGGGCTGCATGAACCTGATATGTAAGGATGACTTATTTTTTTAAAATATTTTTTATTTTTTATTTATTTGAGAGGGAGAGAAAAAGAGAGAGAGAGAGAGAGGCAGACAGAGAGAGAATGGGCACAACAGGGCCTCCAACCACTGCAAATGAACTCCAGACACATGCGCCCTCTTGTGCATCTGGCTTTACATGGACACTGGGGGATCAAACTCAGGTCCTTCTGCATTGCAGGCAAATGCCTTAACCACTAAGCCATCTCTTCAGCCCAAGGACGACTTATTAACCATTATTGTAGATAAGACATTTCCCTCAGTCTTTTTTGCTTTGAGTCTCAGTCTAACATTTATGAAACCTAATATTTATGACACTGTGTTATAATGATAACCATCTAAAAACAAACACAGAAAGGCTTCATGCAACAGACACTTACTGTGGCCCTGGACTGATCCTAGATTTTCACTGCGTTGATACGTCTATAAATCTACAGTAGACACGGCAGCTCATTTCAAATTGTTGACCCCCCCAAAGTGCTTTAAGATCAGATGGACCAGCTTATTAATAAGGAATATGGAACCATATACAATTCAGCCTTGATATCTTGCTGTTTTCTGGGCTTGATGGATAACATCTTAGATAAGTTCTTCAGAATACATTCATAACAACTTAAAAACCTGGAGTTCTACAAGGCTTACTGAAATCACTAGGCCATTTAATGATCCATACTAGAAAACTAAAATAAATTTCAGCTACCCCTCACCCTGGAGTACTACGAGTTGAACCCCACACAGCCTGTGCCCATTAGTGAAACTCTCTATCACTGGATTTCACACCTATCCCGAGCTTGGTGCTTTAAAAATATCCACAAAAAAGGAAAAGTTAATTTTCAAGCTTAATATTACGACAGAACAGTTATTGTTTGTATCTTCTTACGCCAGATGAAAGTATACTAGAGCACGGATCTAAAAAGACAACATTAACATGTGCTCTGTAACTCTTATTACATATCTTAATTTTTAAAAATAAATACTTAAGCTACCAAGAAGTAAACAAAGTCTATACTTAGGGAATTTTAGAGGGTTAAAAGAGAAAAAAATGTTCTCTTTATCTTTTATTTTATTTTATTATTAAAGATTTTTTTGAAAAAAATATAATTTTTTTTTATTTTAATGCTGGAAGAACATCTGTAATGCATCCAAATAAGTGGTTCCAGCAAGAAGTCTTGTGGCGACAATAGATACCAAGAAAATTCCCATACATTTGTAAATTAAATGACATACTTCTAAAAAAATCATGTTTCAAAGAGGGAACCACAAAAAAATAGAAAATATTTTAAATGAATAATGAAGACACAGTACATTTAAATTATGGGATACAGCTGAAGTAATGGCTAAAGGAAATTTTATAGTTTTAAATACTTATATTAGAAAATAAATGACAAAAAAAAATCAATGCTCAGGCCAGAGAGATGGCTCAGCAGTTAAAGGCACTTGCTTGCAAAGCCTGATGGCCTGGGTTTGATTCCCCAGGACCCACATAAAGCCAGATGCACAAAGTAGCACATGTATCTGAAGTTTGCAGTGGCTAGAGGCCCTGGCACGACCATTCTCTAGGTCTTTTCTCTCTCTCCCCCTTGCAAATAAATAAAAATATATATTTTTTTAAAAAAATCAATGCTCTTAAGACAGAAAAAATGAAATTAAATCCTAGGTAAAGAGAAGAAGGGAAATCATAAAAATAGACTTAAAGATGATGAAAAAACAAATGGACAAAAATATAGAGAATAAAAAAAACATGGGCTTGGGCTCAGTGGTTAAACACACTTGCTTGCAAAGCCTGCTGGCCCTAGTTCGATTCCCCAGCACCCATGTAAACTGGACACAAAGTGGTGTATGTCTGGAATTTGTTTTCAGAGGCAAGAGACATTGGTGTGCTGCCCCCTCCCAAATAATACTTTTAAAAAGTAAATGTAGCCCACCACGACTCAGGGAACTGAGCGGAAGAGGGGGCAGAAAGATTGTGAAAGCCGTGGTGGGGGAGACGGTCCAGAGGCATAGCACCCATCAGTAACAACTCACTTGGGCCAGGAGAACCGGGCTGAGTACTAGGATATCCAGGATCCCTTGCCACAAGGACTAATACAGACAGCCCACGGAGGAGGATATACAACTGATCAGGGAGGGGGAGGGGGGGAATTGGGGAAGTCGGGATAACAACGCATGGTTTGCCCACTAAATAATGTAACTCATTATGGACAATAAATATTAAAAAGAAAAAAAAAAGTAAATGTAGGTCCTTAATAATGATTAGCAATTTCTCTGGCAAGACTGGCCAATATAAACCCAGAGAAAACAAATGATCATTTTTCAGGAGTGAAAAGGGGAATATCAGTATCCTACAAATATTTTTAGGATAGTAAGAATATACTGTAAACAGCTTTGTGACACTTCACCTTAGGAAAAAATGGCCAAACTAATCAAAACACACTGTAAAAAATCAACATAAGAACTAGAATGCTTAATAGCCTTATTAAGAAATTATAACTAGCTGGGTGTGGTGGCACATGCCTTTCAATTCCAGCAGAGGCAGAGGTAGGAGGATCTTCATGAGTTCCAAGGCCAGCCTGGGACTACAGAGTGAGTGCCAGGTCAGCCTGGGCTAGAGTGAGACCCTACCTCAAAAAACAAACAAACAAAAAATCAAATACCAGGTAATAAAACTACTGAATGATGTGTAGGCCACCTGCTATCCAACTCCTGAAATTATCCAATTTTGCTGAAACTTCGGAAGACTTAAATAAATGAAGAAATATACCACACTTATAGATTACAAAACATTAGAATTAAGATGTCTATTCTCTAGACATAGATGGCCTATACCTCAGCATGATAAAAGCAATATACAGATCTCCTAAAGCACAAATCATCCTCAATGGAGAAAGACTCAAGGAGTTCCCGCTTAACTCAGGAACAAGACAGGGGTGTCCACTCTCACCACTGTTCTTTAACATAGTGCTTGAAGTTCTAGCCCAAGTGATAAGACAGGAGAACAGCATAAAATGGATACAAATCGGAAAGGAAGAAGTCAAACTATCCCTCTTTGCAGATGACATGATCTTATACATATCAGATCCAAAGAACAGTATCAGCAAACTCCTGAAGGTGATCAATGCCTTCAGCAGAGTGGCAGGTTACAAAATTAATACACAAAAATCAGTAGCCTTTCTATATACAGAAGACAAACAATCGGAAAAAGACATCAGAGAAACTGTCCCATTCTCTATATGCTCAAACAAAATCAAATACCTGGGAATATCACTAACCAAGGTAGTGAAAGACTTATATAAGGAAAATATTGAAACACTCAAGAAGGAAATTGAGGAGGATGTGACAAGATGGAAAGATATTCCATGCTCATGGATAGGGAGAATCAATATAATAAAAATGGCAATCCTGCCAAAAGCAATCTACAGATTCAAAGCAATGCCAATAAAAATCCCAACCTCCTTCTTCACAGACATAGATAAAATAATCTCCAAATTTATTTGAATAGCTAAAACTATTCTGAGTAAAAAAAAATTACGCTTGGAGCGAGACCCTACCTCGAAAAACCAAAAAAAAAAAAAAAAATTACGCAGGAGGTATCACCATACCGGACTTTAAAACATACTACAAAGCCATAGTAACTAAAACAGCATGGTATTGGCAGAAAAACAGATAGTCTGACCAGTGGAATAGAATTGAAGACCCAGCCTTTAATGCAAGTAACTTGAGCTTCTTAGTCTTTGACAAGTGTGCCAACAATGTAAGCTGGGCTAAAGATAGCATATTCAACAAATGGTGCTGGACAAATTGGATAAACATGTGTAAAAAAATGAAAATAGACCCACTCCTTTCACCATGCACAAAGATCAACTCCAAATGGATCAAAGACCTCAATATCAAGCCTGTAACCCTGAATACCCTGGAAGAAAAAGTAGGAGGAACCCTACATGAGACAGGAGTAGGGAACAACTTCCTGAGCAAATCTCTAGTAGCCCAGGAAGTGCAACAGTCACTTAACCAATGGGACCTGATCAGGCTCAAAAGCTTCTGTACAGACAAAAACACTGTTCTCAAAGTCAATAGACCCCCTTCAAACTGGGAGATGATTTTCGCCAGCTACAACTTAGACAGAGGCCTAATTTCCAGAACCTACAGAGAACTCAAAAAAATTAATAACAAAAACCCAAAATGCCCCCTCACAAAATGGGGTACTGATCTCAACAGAGAATTCACGGAGGAGGAAACACAAATGGCCTTGACTCATTTAAGAAAGTGCTCAGCATCCTTAAGCATCAGGGAAATGCAAATCAAAACCACAATGAGATACCACCTTATCCCTGTCAGAATGGCAATCATAAAGAAAACCAACAACAATCGTTGCTGGCGAGAATGCGGGGAAAAAGGAACCCTCATTCACTGCTGGTGGGATTGCAAACTTGTTCAACCGCTATGGAAAGCAGTGTGGAGACTTCTGAGCAGAATGGACATAATCCTTCCAATGGACCCAGCTATCCCTCTTCTAGGCATCTATCCACAAGATGTCACATCTCGAAGCAGAAACATTTGTACAACTATATTTATAGCAGCTCAATTCATAATAGCCAAGAATTGGAATCAGCCCAAATGCCCATCCATGGAGGAATGGACAGAGAAACTGTGGTATATTTACACAATGGAATTTTACTCAGCTGAAAGGAAAAATGAAATATCGAAATTTAGGAAAAAATGGTCTGACTTCGAGCAGATCTTACT
>PVHP010028897.1:0-22787 GCA_004024765.1 Zapus hudsonius | reverse complement strand
GTGTGTGTGTGTGTGGTATTAGGGGACAAACCAGGGCCTCACACCTATAAGGCAAGCATTCTACCAATTAAATGCATGAAAGAAGCCAACTTGGAAAGGCTAACATTGTATGATCTGATTCCATGACATTCTAGAAAAAGCAGAACTACGAAGACAGTAAACAGACCAACGTCTGTCAAGTGCTAGGAGGAAGGGAGAGATGAATGGACATTTTAGACAGGGAAGCTCTTCTGCACGATGCTGTCGTAGCGGATGCCTGTCACAGTATGTTTGTCAAATCTATAGCGTGTTCAGCAGCAAGACTGAGCTCTGATGTGCACAGTGGCCTTGCGGGAGCCATGATGTGTCCAGGGCCTGGGGCCAGCCTGTGACATCCCATCTCAAAAACTAGTGAGGAGGCTGGGAGATGGCTCGGGGGGGGGGGAAAGCACGAGTTTGGCAAACTTGAGAAGCTGAGTTTGATCCCCAGCTCCCACATACAAAGCTCAGGGTTGCTGGGTGTGGTGGCACACTTGGGAGGCAGAGGTAGGAGGATCACCATGAGTTCGAGGCCAGCCTGGGATTACAGAGTGAATTCCAGGTCAGCCTGGGCTAGAGTGAGATCTAACCTCAGAAAAACAAAACAAAACAAACAAACCAAAAAGTTAAGCCAGTTTTTAATTGAATTTAAATTAATTCCAGTGTGGAGGAAGGTGGAGAAGGGAAATTGCTGGACACCTGACATTCTGCTCTAGGTTCCACACACACACACACATACATACACATGTGCGCACACACGTGTGCACACAGCACATGAGCACACATGTATTGCACACACATGAGCACACATGTGTGCACACACATATGTGCACTCACATGTGCATGCACACACGCACACACATGCATACACACGTGCACAAATACGTGTACACATGCACATGCGTGCATACACACATGTGCATACATACACACATGTGCACACACACACACCAGAGAGGACCGGGGAGATGGCCCCATGGCTTTCTCCACAAGCATGAGGACCTGTGTTCAAATCTCCAGCAACCTGGGAAAGGCAGTTGTGGTCCCTTGTGCCTGGACGCCCAGCACTGGGTGGCTGAAGACCTGAGAATAAACGGGCTTACTGGCCACCAGCCTAGCCAGCAAACAGCAAGTAACTCCAGGTTCACCTGTCTCCAGGGAATCAGGTGGAAAGTGATAGAGGACACTAATTCTCCTGTGGCCTCTGTGTGCTCTGTGCTGCGTGCGTGCACGCGCGCACACAAAAATAATAAAGTTAAAATAACAAAGTGCTAAAGGAAATTCCTCATTTAAAGAGAAGGAATTCCAGATGGAAGCCCAGACTGTCAGAAAGAAATGAGACTAGATACTTTAAGTATGTAGAAAAAAAGAGACTTTTTTTCTTAAAAAACACTTTTTAGGGCTGGAGAGATGGTTCAGCATTTAAGGCGCTTGCCTGCAAAGCCTGAAAACCTGGGTTCAATTCCCCAGTACCCACGTAAAGCCAGATGCACTAAATGGCACTTGCAGTGTCTGGTGGCCCTGTCTGTCTGCCTTTTCTGTCTCTCTGCTTGAAAATAAATAAATAAAAATATTTTTAAAAGAAAACACTTTTGGGCTGGAGAGATGGCTCAGCGGTTAAGGCACTTGCCTCCAGTGCCTAAGGCCTGGAGTTCAATTCCCCAGCACCCACATAAGCCAGACCCACAAGGTGGTGGCCCTGGTGTTCTCTCTCTCTCCCCCCCCCTCTCTCTCTCTCTCTCTAATTGAAAATGAATAAATAAAATATAATTTAAAAAAACACTTTTTAAGGGCTGGGGAATGGCTCAGTGGGTAACGTGCTTTCTGAGCAAGCTTGGGGCCTTGAGTTTGGATCCCCAACACCCACCTTTTCAAAAAGTTGGGTGTGGTGTTGTGTGCCCATGAACCCAGCTCTGGAGACTGCGACAGAGAATCCCAGGGCTGTCTAGTTTCTTTAGTCATTCGTGAGCTCTGGGTTCAGTGAGAGATCCTGTCTCAAAATACGGTGCTGAGTGTGGGGAGCTGCTTATTGCGCCTTAACTGCGTCAACATTATTTTGAAGGTCTCTGTCATTTTCTCTACTAACCAAAGCTAAGTTTGTATTTATTTCTCTGCTTAAATTTCTTTTTCCCGCCTGCAGGCTTCCTCCTAGAGATCACATGACCCTCTTTGTGGTCAAGTTACCTAGCAACCTGGTGATGCTAATTCCTAGTAACCGCCCATGCATTTCCTCCCGCGAGAGGATATTTAAGTGCTACCTGTACTGCAATAAAATGGGATTTGATCAGGATTCTTGACTTGTCCCCATCCTTCGTGTCTCTTGCCCCTTCCATTCTCACCCCCTCTCTTAGGGTCTTTGTTGACTGACCCGCGGGCCGGGACAGGTGAGGCCGGGGAGATGGCTTTGCATTTAAAGGTTCTTGCTTGCAAAGTCTACTGGCCTGAGTTCAATGACCCAGAATTCACGTAAAGCCGGATGCAAAGTGTAGCATGCACTAGACACCTTGAAGTTATCCTTGGGTCTCCACATGAAGCATAGCATGCATGCACACACACACAATAAATAAATAAAATATATTTAAAAAACAAGTTGCAGAGCAATAGAGGAAGTGCACCCCCACACACCTCCCTCCACATACATATATATGCAAAACGCCTTCTTTTCACTGTTTAATCAAAGCTGGTAGAGATGTAGAAATAAAATACCCGGTGACATAATCACAAAGAGCAGAGGGGGATCAGTACAATTACAGTGTAATGATACAGTAGTGTATCTATTATCTTGACATGGGTGACAGAGATGGGTGTGTCTGCCTATTTTCTGTTGCTGATTTCACAGACTGGGTAAGTTATAAAGAAAGGAGGGTAGTTTGGGGTCCATGTTTCCGAAGCTGCAAGGTCAAAGGGCTGCTAAGGTGATGACATCCTTCTTTTTTAGATGAGATCGGGCTCATTCAGGGTGGTGTGGCTGTAGACTCCACTTTAAATGTGTGTGTGTGTTCATGAGTGTGATGCACGCTTGTGTGGAGGTCAGAGGGTGTTGGTCCTCACCTTCTCTACTCATTTGAGACAGAGTCTCTTGATCCTCACTCCTTTCCGAAGTTAGCTGGCCCACTAGCTTCCTGTCCACTTCCTTCTCTGCGTAGATGCACCAAAATTACAGACTCACTATAGCATCCAGCTTCATGCAGGTGCCAGAGCCCTGAACTCGGGTACTCAGCCTTGCATCTTCCCAGCGCTTGGTGATGACATTCTTGTTTTTCTGAGGCAGGGTCTCACTCAAGCCCAGGCTGATCTGGAGCTCACTCTGTAGCCCAGGCTAGCCTCGAACTCACAGTGATCCTCCTACCTCATTCTCCCCAGTGCTGGGATTAAAGGTAGGCACCACCATTCTAGATGGCTGTTCTGTGGCTGCACAGGGTATCAGATTACATGGCAAGAGACAGTGAGCCTGTGTGTGTGTGTGTGTGTGTGTGTGTGTGTGTGTGTGTGTATGTGTGCTCATGTGCCCGTGTGTCCTCTGGTCTCTCCCTCTTTACGGAAGCTACCAGGATTCCAGGGAGGGAATGTAGCTCAGTTGGTGGAGTGTTTGCCTAGCATGCACGAAGCCCTGAGTTTGGTCCCTAGCACTATAAAAAGTGGGTATTTAGCTCATACCTGAGGTGGAGGAAGGAGGACTAGAAATTCTGGTTCATCCTCATCTATATACTCAGTTCAGCCTAGGATACAGGATATCCATCGAAAACAAAAGGGAAAGAATGAAAGGTGGAAGGGAGGAAGGGAGGAGAGAGGGAGGGAGGAAATCACAGGATTATTTCATGGTGACCCCATCCTAATGACTTTATCTAATCCTGATCACCTCCCAAAGTCTCCACCTCTGAAGTCATAGTTGATTTCACCCCCTAATACCCACAATGTGGATTAAATGTGAACACACGAACCCTTAGGGACACCTTCCAATGTAAGACACACACACACACTTGTGGAAATTCTTCAGGCTGGGCACTGTACCATGTGTTAGTTATGCTCTGTTACTGAAGAAAGAGAGTGGACCCCCAGTGCCCCTCCACGGGCATCTATGCTTGATCTACATGGAGCAGACATTCATAGCGTGTGCTGTGGTGGGGTTGGGCAGAGTTGGTTAAGAGCCCACTTCTTCCCACTGATAGGCAGGGATTTCTCTTCATTGCTGAAAGCTACTGGAGTCTTGGCTTTGTGGAGAGCTTCAGCCACACTTGTCCTGGGACATAGGCTCCCGAAGGCTGGCTGTCCTGTCCTGGTCCTGGTGGGTGGGGCTGATAGGCTGCCACTCACTTCTAGGGCCTTGAAGATGGGGTACTAGAATGTACCCTAGAAGGGTTAGAGAACCTGTCTAGCTTGCACAAAGCTCTGGGTTCAATCCCCAGCACCACATAAACTGATCATGGGATCATGATGCTATGTACCTGTAATCTCAAGTGACCAGGAGGATCCGAAGTTCAAGGTCATCCTTGGCTACATAGCCAGCTCAAGGTCAGACTAGTTATCTAAAAGAAAAGAATGACAGCCGGGAAGGGACTCTAGGCTGATTCTGTCAGCTGGGACCTGTGAATATGTTCTAAAAGGTAGACTTTTCTTGTGGGCCATCTCCCCTTTAAGCCTGTCCTTCTCACAGATATCTCTCTACCTGTCCTCTGAAAACTTCTTATCCATCAATGCCCTAGTTTTGTTAGCACTGGAGAAAGCAGACGATAAGGCTAATTTGTACTAAGGTGTAAGCAACTAGTATTTAAGTCCTCTAAATGAACTGACATACTAACAAGCTTGAAAAAATAGTCTGTGGAGCTGGCGAGATGGCTTAGCAGTTATTGTGTTTGCCTGCAAAGCAGAAGGATCCAAGTTCGATTCCCCAGTACCCACGTAAAGCCAGATGCACAAGGTGGCACATGTGTCTGGAGTTTGTTTGCAGTGGCTGGAGGCCCTGGCGTGCCCATTCTCTCTCTGTGTGTCTCTTATACGCTCTCAAATAAATAAGCAAATAAATATTTTTTACTTGTTTTTTTTTTCCGAGGTAGGGTCTCACTCTAGCCCAGGCTGACCTGGAATTCACTGTGTAGTCTCAGGGTGGCCTTGAACTCACGGCAATCCTCCTACCTCTGCCTCCCGAGTGCTGGGATTAAAGGCGTGCCATCACGCCTGGCTAAAATCTTTTTTCAAAAGTTCTCTGATGGTGCTGTCTCTTTCAGTCCAGTAGACTGAGGAGAAACACCTACGGGGGAGAGAGAAGGCAGGGTTCCATCTTGGGCACATAATCGAACTTCCTTTTTTTGAGTGGGGGCCTCACTCTAGCCCAGGCTGACCTGGAATTCACTATGTAGTCTCAGGGTGGTCTTGAACTCATGCAGGTCCTCCTATCTTGCCTCCCAAGTGCTGGGACTAAAGGCGTGCGCCACCATGCCCAGCAATCAGACCTTCTTGTAGCTGTTTCTTCCTCTGTAACATAAAGACTGGTTCCTCACGTAGGCCTGCTTTGCCTTCCTGCCCCCTTTCACTTACATCCTTCTAGTACTTTCTACACATTCTTAAGGTGGAGAAATTACAGAGGCAGAAAAAGTCTGTGTTCAAAGTTCAGCTAGTCACAGAGGAGGTGGTGACCTGGGTACTTTGCTCAACGCTTCTGGGTCTCATCCGAAAAGGTGAGACTTGTGATGAGTCCTCAGAAGATGAGGAGTCCATGAGGTGTCTGGGATGTGGAAACTTCTCCACGGGTGACAATTTCCAGTTCCCTCCCTGTCAAAGGAATAATGGAATGGGGGTGGGGTTCAGGGAGCTTGCCTGACACGCTGAGGCCCTGGGGTCCCATCTCAGCACTAAAACAGAGGGAGAAATAATGGTCCCACAACACCAAGTCCCCTAAGCACACCAAGGGCTCCTAGTATCAGTGATGGCGGTTGCCTCGCTAGATGATGGCTGTGGTCTCTTGTCCCTGGACCTGTGCTGCTCCCTCTGCTGCAGAAGCTCTCGCTACTGTCCAGTGCTCTGGGCTGTGGGTCCAGCGACATCGTCATCGAAGTTGGGGGATTCAGAAACTCCTTCACCTTGCCTGACATCCTTCCTCAGTGAGCACCCCACTCCTCTCTAGCTTTGGGAAATTTAACTGGTTTTATTTCCAAAATAAATGGAACAAAGCCCCTGAGCGCGGTAATTATGCTCTAATAAAAGGAAGCTTAATGGTTGTCATCGAGAGGTGCCTCAGAGAACGAGACAGCTCTGACAGCTGGGCTGACTGCCATAGGATTTGGGGGAAGGGCGTTTTCCAGAGTTACAGGAGATGGGGAGCAGACCATGGGGACAGCCTGGAAACCTCTCTCCTTCCTGGGTCGCAGTGTCTTCTCCAGGGAAGAAGGCATCGAGTGGCCCCTGGCAGTCGTTAGACCCTTGCTGGCCTCTGATGACCTCCCGTGGCATGTGGTGAGCAAATGCCAGTAGAGGAGCCTAGGGTCACCAGGCCACACAGGGAAGATCTGTGGCCTCACTGAGCCCCTCTGAACCCTGTTCTCTCTTTATTATTATTATTTTGTTGTCCATAATGAGTTACATTATTTAGTGGGCAAACAATGAGTTGTTATCCCCAGTTCCCCAATGCCCCCCTTCCCCATCCCCAGTCAGCTGGATATCCTCCTCTGTGGGCCGTCTGGATCAGTCCTTGGGGCTGGGGACCATGGATAGCCTAGGACACAGCCCGGTTCCACCGGCCCTAGTGTGTTGTTACTGAGGGGGGCCATGTCTCTGGGAGTTCTCCCCCATCAAGGCTCTCACAATCTTTCCGGCCTCTCTTCCGCTCAGTTCCCTGAGTTGTGGTGGGTGAGTATTAAAGTTGTTTTATTGTTGAGAACTTAGGGGGTCTCTGTACTTCTGCTTTAGGTTGTGCCAAAAATCATTGGTGTCTGTCTCACTGGCTTATCCTGTGTTGACTGATTGGCTGTGGTTGTGGGTCCCTTGTTCATCCCATCATTCTCTGCGGGTTTCCATGTGGATCCTCCGAGGTATGTCTGGGGTGGCTCATCTCTTGCCAGGATGTCAGCTCTCAGCCTGCAGTTCGTTGGTAGGTGAACCCTACTCTCTTGACATCCCAACACCCATCAGGGCTCTGGCGCTGCCCGTCAGTGAGCCTGACAGGTGTCACCTTAAGATCTGGAGAGCCTGCTGACCTGAGGAAGAGTCCTGGCCAGCTCTGTTGTCCTTGATCCTGGCTGAGACCTGGACAGACACTGTGCAGGTCAGGGAGCCAGCAGTGGGCCTGCTGGTCTCCTGAAGCCAGTGAACCCACCAACCAGCTCTAGCTCCTGGGAGCTAGGGGCCACGGGACTTTCCTCTTTTTCACGGTTGAATCTTTCCTGATGATCTGAGCTTAGTTGTGTGCAGGCTTGTCCCTGTTTCTTCCTCAGTGGGAACTATACCACCAGATTGAGTTGAACAGGATAGCATGAGCAACCCATGGGACCAAATGTGCCTATAAGGAACCAGGGGGCTGTGCCTGGGAGGCATGGCTACCTCAGAGATGGACAGGCTTGAATTAAGAGTTGTATCCCCCCACCTAGCTAGGAGCAGGAGGATGGAGGCCCAGAGGACCTGAGGAGGAAAGAGAGGTGGGAAAGACACACATAATAGTCCAGGTTTCCCACAATGCACCCTTCTTCAGTTATGTAGGTGGGACTCTGGCAGCTTTTTCCTGAGCCCAGGAAAGCAAGGTTGGCCAAGAGGGAAGAGTTTGGAACCTGCCCTGGACACCCTTCCCCCAGGCCCAGGAGAGGGCACAGAGAGGCCCTCAGAGCTGAGGGATGGGGCAATGTCTGCATTGCACTTTTAGTTCATAGTGGCAGCAAGAGCTCCCCGGGCTCAAGGTCGGCCCGTACTCGGTGGATCAGGGGCTGCCCTGCACGACAGCACCCTTCCTGCATGCCACACAGAGTATCAAGCCAAGGTAGCCTGAGAACCAAAGCCTATATTCACCCCTAAAATTCTTTCCTCTCCTGGTCGACCATTCAGCAATACCCCATTTCCTAGCCAGCTCCAGCCTTGGTACTGTACTTGAACTTGAGGGGAGTATGGGGGAGTGGGGCAGTTTTTATGGAACTGCCGGGTGATGGGATTGGGTGACTTTTCCTTCTTATAGTCCCTTTTTTGAATGGAATGTCTTTTCTAAAGGAGTTCTGGAGAGAGCTGTGGCTGCAAACATCTTCTGTGTCTCTTTGTGCTTTATGGCCCAGCCAGGACAGTTATTTATCCAGGTTCTAGCTGACCCGTGGACACATCCCTTCTCTGACCTTGAGGTAACATCCTGCCACCCAGAAGCCTCAGCAATCAGTGCCCACAAAAGCGTGCCAGTTAGTGAAAGGAAACACTAACGAGAGGCCAGCAAAGCACATGGGGACCGCATGCCAGGCAGGAGGGCCTTTCTTTATTTTGCACTGTTGGGTTTGAACCTAGCACCTGGCACACAGACGCTCTACTGCTGAGCTATACCCCAGCCCTCGGGGAGGGGGAGAGAGAGAGAGAGAGAGAGAGAGAGAGAGAGAGAGAGAGAGAGAGAGAGAGAGAGGAAATCCCACCCCTGTCTGTGCCAAACTCTGCTGCAAGAGAGCAGCTACCAGCTACCAGCTTGAGAATACTTTCATCCTAAAGATATTAAATTTTTATTGCCTTCCTATTTTTTGGTGCAGAACATGTTTGTTTTGATTTTGAACCAGAAGCAGCAGCAAGAGAGGACAGTGGGGTGTTACAAAGCTGGCTGGGGGCTTCTCTTACCAAGCCCCTCTGCTGGGTCTTGCTGGCTACAGGGACTGTGGGTTTGTGACATTTTGAGGGAACAGAGAAGTGAAGGAGGGATGGGCAGGAGTGTCGTGTATAGTCAGAGGGCTTGGGACCTAACATGCATGGCCAGCAACCCCACATTTGGGGGACAGGTACTGGGAAGAGGCTGTGACCCCCTGCCCAGCCCAGGGGAATCTGAGGAGACCAGGTGGGGTCCAAGCCCTTGTTCATGGGGGGTGGGGAAGCTGAGGACACATCTCTATAAAGGAAGCCCAGACTAGAACACTCATGATCAGGATCCCAGGCATCCCCCCCCCCAAACAGGGACGAGTGAAAGCTCGTAAAAGGAGAAGTGAAGCATTCCATCATGACCCACTGGGTGGGACAGTGGTAAGCACGTGCCTAGCAAAGCAGCAGGCTGCTTCAAGACCCAAAGGCTTCTTTCTGCATGATGGCTTGAGTGAGGGAAGGGTGTCATCTCAGACATTTGGAATTGCATAGTCTCTCTCTCTCTCTCTCTCTCTCTCTCTCTCTCTCTCTCTGTGTGTGTGTGTGTGTGTGTGTGTGTAGGAGAGGGGAGGATGCATTGTATTTATTTTAAAATATTAGCTGAAGTGGTTTCTTTTGGGGATAGAATTCTGTTTAGGGGAGGGAAATGGTATCACCGCAAGATTTGCTCATACAATATATCTAATTATTGACAACAAAGATTAAAAAAAAAAACATCGAGATCAAAGGGGGAAAATGAGATGCCTTAACAGTGACTGTCTAGAATATTTAAGGATTTAAAAAATTTCACAAAGACATGTTCATAAGTAATTAAAATAAAACACACTTTAAACCCTATTTTAAGAGCTTTCTTTTCCTTTCTCTTTTTCTTCCTTCTCTCTTTTCTTCCTTCCCTCCCTCCTCTTTCTTTCTTCCTTCCTTCTTTCCTCTCTCTTTCTCTCTCTTTCCTTCCTTTCTTCATTTTTGAGGCAGTGTTTCTAGCCCAAGCTGACCTGGAACTTGCTTTGTAACCCAGACTGACCTCAAACTCATGGTAATCCTCCTACCGCAGCCTCCATAGATTATAGGTGTGAGCCACCATAACTGGTTCAAAACCTACTTCTTAAAAAAAAACCCCTAAATCTGGTTACAGATCCTGACCTCTCTTCTTGGAGGGCCACCCTGTCTGGAGGCTGGGTCTGAGGAAGCCAGCCTCTGTCTGCAGGTGGAGGGGCTGTGTCCTCTCGGCTGACCGCCTGTGAGGACTAAGCCAAGATGACATTCAGAATCCCAGCTCTATGGGAGGGGGTGAGCCCAGGAGCCCAGCCCAGCCTTCCTGATACCACTTGGCTCCAATCCCTGCCTCCCATTAGACGACACACCATCCATTCCAAGCTCTGTTCCTCTGCATGGCTCCTGATGCTCAGCCTAAGGGTCATGCCTTTGGCCAGGGTGACGCAGGATCTTTGGGGTGTCCTCTATCCCACAGCTTCTCTGACTCCCAAAGGGCTTTGGCTGAAGGTGTGTGTGCTTGGAAAGGGGGGAGGCTACAGACTGGCCCCTCTTCCTGGTCCCTGCTCTGTCCCCAGACTTCTGCTCCTGCCTCTGACTGCTTACCCCCTGAGGGCTCCAAGCCCAGAAGACTCCATAGTCACTGACCTAGGAGAAGGACAGGTCCTGCCCCTCCCTCGCTAGGTGATCTTGGGTAAGTCTTACCTGTTCCTGGAAGAGAGGCACTACCTCTGCAAGGCTGGGGACTGAGCCTGCACCATCCAGGCTGTAGATGAGGGTGGGGGCTCTGCTCCTATCCTTCAAATGAAGAATCTCTCTGTTCATTCATTCGACAGTCAACAAATTTACCACCATCTTAAATCAGCTTCTCGACATTGTAGATGTCACAGAGAGCAACCAAGAGTCTAGAAGCTGATAGTCTGCCCTGGTGTAGCTGATCTTTCAGGGACTCCCCCAGAATGACCTCATCAAGTGTTCTGAGGTTCTTCTGGGTTCATGGATGAGTGGTGGATGGATGGATGGGAAGACGGAGGAGAGGAATGGAGAGATAGATGCAAAGATGGATGGGTTGATGAGCAGAAAGAGGGGTAGAGATGGATGGATGATGGATGGACAGATGGACGATGGATACATGGTAAAGCAGTTATCTTCTTATTGCTGGAACAATACACATGACCAAAAGCAGCTTATGAAGAAAAGGGTTTACGTTGGCTTGCACTGTTGAGGGGAAGTTTCCTCGCGGTAGGGAAAGCAGGGCAGAGGAGACAGCGGGGCATCACATCTTCACGTCAGGGAGGAAGTAGAGTGAGCTCTGAACACCCAATGGACTTACAATAAACCTCAAGACTTCCCCCTAGAGGAACACCTCCTCCAGCAAGGCTCCACTGGATTGCGATGAAGTGTGAGGCTTTAACCACAAACACATGAGGCTATGGGGAATATTTTACAATCAAAACACCACACATGGGGAGATGGATGGCTGCAGAGGGCAGGAAGCCTGAGCCTCTGTTCTAATGCCAGGGGCTGGTGACAGTGAAAAGAGCAGCTCTGGGCTGAGACAAGACTAAGGGGCAAGAGTCTGCTGGGGAGACTTGATGATGGATGGGCCTTTGGGGTCTGAGATGCCCAAACTATGCTCTGTAGTTCTCTGTGGCCATTAAGGCCCAGAGAGGCTACATAGCATCATTGGGATGCTGGGATTAGTGTGAAGGGCCAGGCAGGCATTGTGAGAGCTCAGCACAGGGCGGAGGGAGGTGCTGGCAAAGGCCGGGCTGAAGCCTTTGTTTCCTGTCTGTGAGGTCTTCTCAGAGGAAGTGGCCTGCAGTAATCCTCCAGTCCTCTCAGCACGTCTGCAGCAAGAGCCTGCTGGGGCCATTTGCAGCAGCTGGATGGGCCATCCAGCTGTTGGGGTGGGGTCTCTGGCTCCACCCACAGACCTGGAAGAGAGGCTCATAAATGGCAGCGGCCTGCTGAAGGTATGCGTTGCCAACCCCAGTGGAGAAAGAATGGAGCTCAATCACCTGGAGTCCCTAAGAGAGCAAGGACAATCCCTCAACAGGTACAGAGCTTGGCACAGACATTAGTGGCTTTAAGGGACAAGCTCCCTCCCCAGCTGTCCCTGAGTCACCAGCACCCTTCCCTCCACCTGAGCTGGGAGGCTCTGAGAGCTTCCTATCTCCAAACCCCATCCTGTGAGTCACCTTCCACCCTCTGCATGCCTCCCACACAGTGTGAACATCACCCCTGCCTCCCCAGCACCCTGCCGCCAGCGAGGTGAGGCAGGCAGGAGCTGATGGCAGTGCTCAGTTAGCAGCACTTCTCCTAGACCATCTCCTGGCTCTTCTCCCAGGCCTCGGTGGTCTCTTCTGTGAGGTGGGGAGAGAGTGGCAGGCTTTGGGAAGACTGAGTTCAGAGTACCAGGTTCCCAAGGTCTCAGACATAGCATGAGGTCTAGCCTGCTCTGGACCTGGGCAGGCTCCATCAATGCCTCGTAAAGAGTTCACATCTGCCTCCAGAGGTGCAGCTCACCAGGCTCTGCTGCTGGCTCTCCTAGGCAGCACCTTCAGGATGAAGAACTCTGGGGGTGGCTGGGGGCTTGCCAGAGCTCTGGCCTGAGCTCATTCTCAAGCAGCCCCCAGCTGGAGACAGGCTCAGATCCTCAGGGGATCAGGCTCTGGGGAGTGGGTCCCTAAGAATCGGCAGAGCCAGCCTTGGACCCTGTGCATCCAGTCTGAGACCACTGGTGACTCACTGCCGGTTTGCTCCTGGGCCTTGGAGAGTTGGGTGCCCTAGGAGCTCCAACACTGGCAAGTGACATTCTCTTCTGTCCGCAGCTGTGTGCTCTAAGAGAGAAGACATGGACCCTTCTGAGCCTCAGTGCCATCCTATTTGGATGAAACATGATGACTGTCCCGAAGACTGAAATCTGTGTTGTTATTGTTGGAGGTGGTGGTACAAGGATGGACTCCAGGCCATTCTAGGCGATGCTGCACCAATGGGTGCACCTCCAGTCACAGGACCAGACTTTTGGTGAAAAATCCTAACAGTCGTTAATCAAAGCCCTTTGTCATTTGCCAGGTGCTTAGTCTAAATTTCTTTCTTTTTATTTTGAAAAAATTATGATTTATTTATTTATTTGCAATCAGAGAGAGGTAGAGAGAAGAGAGACAGACAGAGAGAGAATGGGCCCATCAGGGCCTCCATCCTCTGCAAATGAACTCCAGAAGAATATGCCACTTTGTGCATCTGGCTTTATGTAGGTACTGGGGAACTGAACCAAGGTCCTGATGCTTTGTAGGCAAGTAACTTAACCACTGAGCAATCTCTCCAGCCCCTACTATTTTTTTTTTTGAGGTAGGGTCTCTCTAGCCCAGGCTGACCTGGAATTCACTATGTAGTCTCAGGCTGGCCTCGAACTCACTCATGCGATCCTCCGATCTCTGCATCCTGAGTGCTGGGATTAAAGGCATGCGCCACCATGGCCGGCTCAGTCTAGATTTCTCATCTGACCTTCTCAACAGCCTTGCAAGTTGGAGTTTGTTTGAGGGCCAGTGACAAGAGCAGGTACAGAGACAGACCTTACCTCCAGATTTGTTCACAAGATTAAGGCCTGGATTCCTAGGGCTTCAGGGGTGGAGCCTGTGGTCCTGTTTCCCAGGCTGGGCACGTCTGGGAGGGCAGATGAGCTGTGGTCCCGTCCCAGGTGCTGGTGCCAGAGCAGGGGAGGCGCCTGGCAGCTGGGTTGATAATCGGCCCGTCTCCATCACTGCTAATAGCATGTTTAGCTTGCTGAGTCCTCTGTTTGCCTGGTGCCTCCCACGGCCCAGAGCTGTGAGCCGCTTGCTCCCTGTTCCCTGCATTCCCACTCCAGAGGCTCTTCCCAGGCCCTGGACCTGGAGCCTCCCAATTCCTCCCCTCCCCTTCCCTCCCCATCCTAGGGTGCTCTCCCAGGCTCTCAAACGATGCAAATGGCTTTCATCTCTTGCCAGGACCAAGCTGTGTAGACCTAGGTGGCTTCCTTTTGCACTGTGGGCCTCAGAGAGCCAGCCCACCTTCAGATTTTATCTTCACCTCTCCTTCCAGGCCACCATACCTTGTCTCCCACTTGCTTAGAGGTGCCGGGGCTAGATTCCCAGTCACCCTTGAGACCTTGCCTGCCAGGTTAGCAGAAAATTCAGCTCACATTCTTGGGACTTGGGGGAGGCTTCTCCCCTGGGTTTTATACCAACCCCAAGGGCTCAAGGGCTTCCAGAGAATGGCCTGGTAAATGCCCCCCCCCCCCCGTGGCGAGAAGACTTCTGTGTGGCAGGGCTGCCATCCTTGGCTGGGGACCTCACTGCCTTACGGGGGCCCAGCTTCATGGCCTCAGGAACCCATGGACTTCTGCTGCTGGGCCACCCTCTGTGTGTGACCTGCCGTCCAGGTGGGATGGACCATATAGAGGACAAGCAGCCGGGTTATAGAACACTGGTCTGTCTGTCCATCCCCCTGCCTGAGGCAAGTCCAAAGCTGAGGCTCTGTGCACCTGTTCATTGCTTCCCAGACTCCTCACCTCTGCAATGTCACTTTCTCCAGGGCAGGACTTGGTCCCTTTCATAATGGTCTCTCTGGCACTAGGGCCGATCCAGAGGAGGTCTTCGGTCACCACCTGTCACCTAAGGAGTTAACACTAGGTTCGTGTTCTCACGTCTCAGGATCGCATGAAAACCTGGGTGCAGGCTTACCCAACCTCTGGAATGTGTGGTCAACATTCTGCCTGTTGACACGCCTCTCCTCGAGCTTGCAGAGCGTTTGACTAGCTGCTTTTCCCTGTTGTAAGTCAAGCTACTATAAACAGCTCTGCATGTGTATCTCTTTTTTCCCCTTTGCAATTATATCTCTGGGAGGAATTCCAAACAGTGGGATTGTTGGGTCAGAGAGCGTGGCATATTTATGGCCCTGTATGGGACGTGACTGCCTAATTCTCAACCCCCAGGCTGGGCCCCTGTCCCCAAGGTCTATCTCTGGGCAAGCGCCCACTGCGGTCCCGTTCCTTGGCGCCTGAGACCAGTGCCCTGCGGCTCCTGGCAGGCTGTGGGCAGGCACATGGCAGAGAGAGGCAGTGGGGGCGTCAGTGGGGGGTGGGAAGCCATGGGAATGGGGAGTGGGGCTAGGAGCCCTGCTGTGTAGCAACTTCCCTGACCAGACCCCCACCTCTCAAGGATTGCTCTGAGGTCCTGAGTCCCCACTTCCTATGAAGCTCTGGTCTTCCCACGTTCGGAGAGGAAAGCAGTTTCCCTTGAGTGGACCAGACTGTGTGCTTACAATGGAGGGGACACTTCTAACTGTCCCAGGCTTCAGTCTAGCCTTCCCTTCTCCAGGTCCATTGGTGAGGTCCCTGTCTAGGAACAGGGGCTACTGGTGGTGGTAGGGGGGTTCACATTGCCTCTCTGGTCCCTTTTAGACCCTGACTTCTCCTGGAGAGCAGGTTATGGCTACCTTGCCCTCTCCAAGGTAAGCCTCCCTGTTCTGGGGCGGGGATGGATTGATTTAAGTGTGGCATACTCAGAAGATGCCTGCACTATCTCGGGGACATGAGGGCTTTCTTTATCCTACCATTGAGTTGGGCATTATGAAGGGAAGTGCCGTGGAAGGAGGGCTCCAGATGACCTGAGTCTCAGCCCCAGGAGTGACAGGCAAGCACAGAGGTGTGGTCCATGTTTCTCGGAGCTTTCCCTCCTCTAGGCTTTCTGGGTACCACTTTCCCTGGCCCTCCCGCCTCCCAGGCTTTTAGTGGCAAGAAGTTCTGGGAAGCCCGGGCTTCAGTGTAGCTAACCTGATGCTGGCCTGGCTCCTGAGAGCTAATTCCTACCTGGAGCTGGGTGGTGAGGGGGTGGAAAGGACCCTGTGTTGTCTACCCATGGCCTAGTGATAGGACCCCTCAGGGCTTGGGGTGTAAGCACCCTCTCTTCAGGTTCCTCCCTCCTCTCACAGCCTTTCTCTCTGTTGTTTGGCTGGCTGATGAGAGAGAAACAATGGCTCTGAAGTGTGTGGGCGCACGTGAGGGGGAACTGTGTGGGCGGCGTGATTTTCATGGACAGGCAGGCAGGGGCGAGAGGAGAGGGAATTATTCTATCTGAAACTCATCTGAGAGATGAGTTCCTCTGCAAAGCTGGGAGAGTGACTGCTGCTTGTCTGGGAAGGCGGGAGACAGGGTGGGCTGTTCCCAGAGGCAGGTGCCAGGTGAGACGGGGCCCGTCCCAGTGAGGGTCCCAGGAAGGTCAGTGCCATGCAAAGGTGATCACTGTTCAGGTGTCCTATATAGAGAGCTTGCACAGCCGGTATCAGAACTCAGAAGGGCCAGCAGGCAGGCAGACGTTACAAGTAACTCATTGGACAGTCGAGGAAACTGACGCTCTGAGGAGTCGGCGAACCTTTGCAGGTCATTGAACCGGACAGTGATGGAGTTCTTCCTGGCATCTCCTCCTCCATGCCTACATAGAGGCTGTGTCTTGGAGGCACCAGCAAGGCCAACAGAGGCTACAGTTTATGTTTGAGACAACAGTAAGACCCAGTTCCTGCCTCACTCCAGCCAGATTTCTCCTCCAGAGGCTGTATTTCATTCTGGAGGAAGGGAAGGAATGGATTGAGGGGACAGAGGCCTTATTGTAACTCCAAGTTCCAGAAAGTAGGCTAGGTGACCCTGAGACTCATAGGAACCTAGCAGGTGCCTAGCTGTCTGCCATGATGATTCCCACTCCCTCCCCCATGCCCCTACCACTGGAAGGAGCCAGCTAATGATGTCCAGAAGCTGACCCTCCCCTGGAACCTCCACGTCCCCAAGGTTATAAAAGTCCTGCTTCAAGCCACCCACTTGGGACCCCTGTCAACTTTGGAACTTTCTGTTTTATTTTCTTTCCTAAAATAAAATTTGCTTATTGTGCTCTTCTTCTGTGTATGTATACATTTGTCAATTCTTTGCAAGTTGCCAGACAATGAACTCAAGAGCCGCTGGTTAGAGAGACTCACATCACTCTTAAAACTGGTTACAGGGCTGACCAGATGGCTTAGCTATTAAGGCATTTGCCTGCAATGCAGAAGGACCAGAGTTTGATTCCCCAGTGCCCATATACAGCCAGATGCACAAGAGGGCGCATGTGTCTGGAGTTCATTTGCAGTGGCTTGAAGGCCCTGGTGCGCCCATATTCTCTCTCTGCCTCTCTCTCTCTCTCTCAAATAAATAAATAAAATATAAAAAAACTGGTTAAAAAGGAAAGTGGGAATGGGCCATTAGTGACGCCACTTGTGGCCATCGGGGCTCTTCTCAGATGCCTCAGTGGAGGTCCCCATCCTCTCCTACTCAGGCATGGCCATGTGACATGTTGTCACCAATAAAACATAAATACAGTGCTGTGGAAAGTCACTGTCGGGTGAAAGCTCAAGAACCCCTGTGGTTTTCTTGGCTTGTCTCTGACATCCGGGACATACCTGTTGAGATGAAGTCACCATCAAAATGGATCACTGAGGACTTTGGTGTACAGGGCTCTCCTGTGAACTCCCAGAGGCTGTGTTTCATATTCAAGAAATATACTATAATCTTAATAACTTTTCTTTGCTAGCAGAAAGCACCTGACCAAAAGCAGTTTATGGGAGGAAAGGGTTTATTCTGGGTTGCAGACTTGAGGGGAAGCTCCATGATGGCAGGGAAAACGTAGATTCCAGGAAGAGTGATAGCATAGTTGGGGTTGCGGGGGAGAAATTCTTAGGGGGGGGGGAGAACACAGTCACAGAAACTCCAGGCAAGTTCAAGGTAAGGTCAGATCAAACAGAAGTTTGTTACAAAATGACTTCTAACTTCAAGATGGAGTCTGTCTGGTTCTTCATTTCCCCCCTTATCTAATGTGGCCTCTTCAAATCTTTGAAAGGAACTAGTGTTGTCAATGATACAAAACAGAATTAAGCTGTTGCTCAATAAATCTAAATAAACAGTTAATTATACATGAACCAATAGCTAATAAAAGAAGGATACTGTGGTAGTTTGAAAAATGTCCCCCAAAAGAATTTATTATAGTTGTGTTTATTAAATTGTTAATTGTCTCCAGGCTTCTGGCTGGAGGAAGTATCACTTTGGCCTAGCCTCCTGGGGACTGGCCCTTTCTAAATTGGATGCAAAATACTAGGGATAGATATGCAAAAGAAAAGCCTGGTAGTTCTACATTTTGTAAATTACAGTGTTACAATGTGCTTGCTTGCTTACTTCTGGAGGTGCTGTCTCTGTTTCTGCTTGCTTCTGTGAAAAGGGAGCCAGCCTTTTTCCTTAACTTCCCCTGGGTCTGTTACTTCAATAAATACTTTCCTCCCCAAATTGTGCCTGGTTTGGAGATTCATCCCAGCGGCATGGCTGACTATGACAGATACATATTATAGTACCCAATGAAGAATTCAGCCATGGAAACCAACCTCCCAGGCTTGATCAAAAATCATTCATTTGAATTTTGTCAATTTCCTGCCTTATTTTGTTTATGTTGTTAGATTGTATTAGAATTGTCTGTAACATTAAAAGAGCACATGCTGGGAATTGTTGACAACTCAGATGGTGTTTTAGTGAAAGAAAATCAACAGTTGTTTTGTTTTGTAATATTGAGGTCCAGAGTTCTGAGAATTGGGCTCCACCACCAGTAAGGGGCCAGCTGTTATAAGAAGCAGATAATCTTAACACGAACAGCAAACACCCATTCTGTTTGGTATCCCATGTGGAGTTCCTCAGGCTTCTGCTGTGTGTAGATTAGTCAGGTTCTGGAGTGACTAGAGCAGGGCTGATGTCTACTTGTCAGGGGCCAGTGTCCTCCAGGATTTGACCTGGTGGAGATCCTCCAGGTCCCTGGAAACCTGTTAGCTATTGTAATCAGCTGGGGATGTTGTCTTCTTGGCTCTGGTGTAATGAATCTATATCATCATTTGATACAGTGATGGACATGGGCACGATTTCCTAGGGTGTATGGGTTTCCTGTGTTATCACTCTTAAGGGAACCCCATCAGTGGCAAAAGAATCTGGTTCACTTCTATAACTCAAAGCAAAGAGACATTGTTAAACAACTAGCATTATCAATCTTAGCAAACACAAACATGTAGAGTTTAAATTATCTTTACACTAACATTTCTCATAATTCTCATAAAGCATAGCAAGGAGAGATTGGACTAATACAGATCAATAATTATTAGGTAAACATAACCAATGAGGACAATTTATGGATTTTTACCCAAAGACTCTCAAAGCAAACAGTGAGTGGCTGGCTAATCAGGGCCAGAAAGAGACAGAAGAAGGTACAAATTAATATAAGAGCTTAGTATTGTAAGCCTGTATCAGACAGGGGAGCCTATTGATCTGAATCTTTACTGATATTATATTATTTTGAGGTTATATTCTCTTACTGGGTGTTTAAGATCATGTAGGCAGCCAAAATTAACAATGCATTATATTTTAGAGGTCAGTGATGGCTCTGTAGGAGAGACTATCAGGGACCTGTGAGGAGCTCTGTGACTCCGCAGGGTGTCATCTGCGAGGATTATTCAAGGCCGTGCTGACCATGTAGACTTTCCCTCTTTTGGGAAGCTTGGAGGAGCGGTTTCCTCTGTTGTGACTCTCCTGTTGCAGATACATTGACTTGGAGTCCACCTCTGGGTCTCCATGTCCTCCCTGATCAAGAAGACAAGTAACTTACCAGAGGCTAGAAGTGTCCCGTTGTCTCCTGTGGCCTTTGACTTGGGAGCAGGAATCAAAATATTGAACATCCTTTTTTACTCCAATGTTTCCAATTGGCTTTGGCTCTTACATATGGTTATTAGCCACTCAGAGAGATTCGATATCTGATTAGTAAAACAAATTTAGTTAAAGAAGTATAGAAAATATATGATTAACAAAACAGATCTGGTTAGAGAATGACACAAAAGTTTAAATTATTCTGATTAACATTTAAGTTAGTTGAGAGGAGACAGTGTAAGCCATATCTGAGACATAGAAAGCAGACACATTTTATCTTCAGTTATAAGTACAGGCAGGGGCCGGGCGTGGTGGTGCATGCCTTTAATCCCAGCACTCGGGGGAGGCAGAGGTAGGAGGATTGCTGTGAGTTCAAAGCCACCCTGAGACTACATAGTGAATTCCAGGTCAGCCTGGACTAGAGCGAGACCCTACCTCAAAAAACCAAAAAATAAAATAAAATAAAATAAATTTTTAAAAAAGTACAGGCAGAACATGTTAGCAGACCTGAAAATAATATTTTATCAATAACTTTAAATCAATTTAGTTGGTCCAGAAATTGTATGTCAAGAACAGACAAAACAGCATAAAATCTTGGCATCCATCTCTGAAAACATCTTTGGCTAGTCTGTACAATTAGCCTGAAAATCTGGAAACAGAAGAGCAGGCAGTGTTTAAGATCACTTTAAGAAATGAATGTTATTTGAACATGAGGTTGTACCCCAAAGCAGGAAACATGACTAAGTATCCGTTTATCTATAAGCCATGAACTTAAGATGCTAGAAATAAAATAAGTACTTAAGTAAAACATTGACTGAGAATGTTTGATTACATACAATTTAAGAATAGAGCAAAGCCCAGTTTTCTTTGAACTAAACCAGCCTGATTTTAACATAAATTACATACATTTTGACAGACGTGAAACAATTTTATAAGTAAACATCCTAATCATTGACCCATTTTACAATTTAACACAAGGTAATATTTATGTTTGTTAGAATATGTGAAGCTCACACAAATTATATGAACGTTATTTGTACTTAGCAGGTTTTCTTAGAGAAGGAGAGTTTCCTCAGTTTTTCTAAAAACAAAATTACGATGACTAAATCATTTTATAAGACTAAGACAACCTCAGTGATAGATACCTGACAAAACCAGCATGAGTAAAACAGGACCTACCTCAAAGTTACAGTTTTTTCCCCAATGATATCTAAACATACCCTAATAACAAAACAACAAACCCATGATGGACATTTACATTGCAAAAGATAGCATTGGGCATGGCAAAGACAGATTGAACCAATACGGTTTAAAACAAATAGGGCAGCATCAAATTTTATCTCCAAGTCTGATCATTTTAACTAGTAACAAGTCTCCTAGAGTTCCAGTTTCATTCCTCACAGTCCAGGAAAACTTCATCCAGTGTTTGCAGCTCTCCTTGGCGGCCATCCATAGCCTTAGCATTTCATTGGATCTCCACAGAGCTGAACGGGCAGCCATCTCAGCCCAGAGATTCCCTTTCTTTCTGTGCCATCTCCAAATGCTCACAGTTGTCCACTTCTGCATAAAGCAGCCCTGCACAGGTTCTCAGGACAGAGGCAGGCAGGACACGGCAAGTCTCTCACAAAAACTGATTCTGGAAAAGTCCCAACAAAGTTCTTTCCTATCCTTGTAAGCATTCAGAACATACTTGTTTGTGGAGGACACCAGGATCAAACCATCACAGTCTGCCCCTGCCCTCCCAAATTAATAATCATACATGATGTAAAGTACAGCACGTTCAGCTTAACTTTAAAAGTCTACAGTTTTATCCATCCTAATACGTCTGATCAAAACGTTAAGATTCAGTTTATCTATTTTGTCTTCTGGTCTAGTAAAAGTCTTATCTAGTAGATGTACCCTCAGGTGCCAAAAAGCAGATGAGAATACAGATCTATATATATTTAATTTTTGTTACTGCTTAAACTTATTCTTTCTTGAATGTCATATCTATTTCTTTAAACTTCCTGTTTACATTTATCCATACCATTATCCACATACTTTCTTAAAATATATGTAACCATTCTGTAATCTCTTTCTATCATCAAACATTTAACATCCAACGTTAAAATTTCCCTTCCAGTTTATCTTCTTAATCAGCTTATCACATGACTATCATCAGAACTTTCATTAAAGCACAATATTTTTTAATAAACAAATCACATGTTGGTCCCATTTTCTTATATTATTTCATATATTTTATCCCCAGTTAATTGAGGACACTCCTCAGTGGCGCTATGAATATTTTAGCTAACCACTGAAGGAAGGACAATGTCTTAGAATGTATATATATATATATATATACATATAATATATATATATAAAACCATTACAAAGCCTCTTGATATAGCCTTTTATAAAAGAGTAGATCAAATTTGATGTTTTTAAAAAATATTTATCTAGAATATATACACAGGTTTTATCATTTACTGATTCTTACAACCTGTTTTAAGTTTTCTGAAACATAATTCCAAATATGAAAGCAGGTTAGAACTTACTTTTGAATTTAAGCATAAACCTTTAAGTTATTTTCTGTTAGCAGCTCAATAGCACCATAAAGAGATAAAATGTAGATTAAAACAATTATGACATATTTTTTTATCAGGAGTTTTTATCTTTTTGCAGAAACTTGCGATTGATTCATTTGTATTTCGGCTCAGGGCCCTGATATTTTTTATATTGTAGTTTTCCTTGTTCAGCAAGGCAGAGAATACTAGGAAGGCAGAGCTATTAGTAATATTCTCAGGGGTGGGCTCTGGGCCCAAGAGTAATGGAGCCCTGGCATCCCCCAACAGAAGAGGGAGGGGTAGAGAGGATAAAGCAACAGCCACCATGGCAGCTGGAGCTCAGGAAAGACCCCGATAGGAGTGCAGTTCTATCCTCTCTGGTCTCGTATGCCCATCTGGGGTCTGTCCCTAGTGTTTAACCTTTTTTTTTTTTTTCTGATCAATTTTCAGCCTCAGTTCTCATTGACAGTTTTACAGAGCAAAAGCAACAAAACAAACTTTGAAATAAATATAGCATTTTTTTTCAGAGCTGAAGGTCATGGCATTTCTGGAATTAGCATAGAGTCAGAAGCAGTTTTAGTAAGATACCCCCCTCAGACCTGGCCTAAGTATTTTATCCACATTAAATTCAGAAGCCTTTGTAAAAACCTGTAGAGATTATTGATTTGATTTGTCCTTCCCTTCCCTTCCCT
>PVHP010028896.1:0-22799 GCA_004024765.1 Zapus hudsonius | reverse complement strand
AAACTCTTCCCTGGACTAATTATAATACAGATGGAAACTGTAGTATAATCCTCTTAATTGAATTAAATAAACTTAGATAAAAAATGAATTTGGCATAAAACTTTTTTATTTCTTTCTTTGACCATTTTACCATGATTATTTCCCACAAGTGAGTCACTGACTACATGGCTAGAAGTATACCCATGAGGGATTGGTTTTGGGACCCCCCCAATACACAAAATCTGAGCATGCTCAGATACCTTATATAAAATGCTATAGTACTTGCACACTACCTATAGACATCTTCTCATGTGCTTTATCTATCTAGTACATTCTACTACTGAATACAGATTTGTCATACTCTACTCTGTAAGGAATAATACTAAGAAAAATTTATATGTTCAGTGCAGATGCAGTTTTGATTACTTTCAATTCCTGCTTGAATTTATGGAAGGATGACTGTGTGTGTGCCGGTCCATGTGTGCACTTGTGAAAGGAGAGAGGGTGACTTCCAGTGTCCGTCTTCACCTTCTGCGTTGTTGGAGGCAGGGTATCTTTTGTGTACCACCACAAATACATGGCTAGCTGGTTTAAGAGTTTCCAGGAAATTCTTCTGTCTCCACCTCCCTGCTGGGATTATAGGTGCCTGCAACAGAGTCTGGCTTTACATGGGTTCTGGGGATGTGAACTTGGGTCTTTATGTTTGTTCAGTGAGCAGTTTGTCCATGGAGTCAGCTCACCATGTATATTTTTACAGAAAGAAAGTGTAACTTTTTTAACATGTGGATTATATGGGAGTAATAAATATAGATACAGAAATGTCTGGAAACAACAAGAAGTTTCTCAAAATATATAGAGATTCAATAATCAGATTTGATCTATTTAGGTTAACAGAACACACACAAACACACTCTTTTCTTTCAAACACACTCTGGGATATTTACCTAAGTTTTCAAATATATCCTAATTTCATATGTATCTTGTTTTAAGAAGAAAATAATATGTATTGTTCATGATATTATACTCCATTATTTTTTAAAGACCTAAACAATTAGAAGTAAATGGCTTTAAATTTTTCAATTTTCCACTTCATTTGGCTTATGTGGGAATAATCACTAATGTGAACTTTTATCCATACCATTTTGTTGTTAGATTAATTTGGAATTGGTGGTATCACAGAAATTTCTTCAGTTTATTCATCCTGACCAAAACTGTATCTGAGTCCTTAATTCTGGCTAATGTTTAATGAGGAAAAGCAGTAACCATTTATTTCACTTCCTGTTAACATGTGAAAAAATGCTCTGGAAATGCCATTTATTATTGTGCTACTTTGGAAGAGAATATGTCACAGGCCCTGAATGGGGTATGTGTCTGTGTCCCGGCACACTGGCATTTTCTTTCCCTAGCTATCATTTTATTGGGTATAGCTGGGAAATTTTGGACCCTGACCATGGAGTGTGCAATTGCTGCCGGTTTTAATATATAGCTAGCCAGCATTTTATTTTCAATGTGGACTTTTCTTCTAAGATTTCTGTCCATAAAAACACAATATCTATTGGGCTATTTCACAAGATCTCAAGGCATAATCTGATCCACAGCCGAATTGTCCTTTTACTCTTTCTATCGGGGACAAGAGGTAGATGGCATGGGTCTCCCTTATATTTAAAGATCTGAAGTGAGTCCCTGAAAGGGACTTTTTCAAGAGCACTAAGTTTTGAGTTTAGTGAGACCCAGAAGCCAGAACCCCAAAGTCCCTGATCTTTTTTTCTTAAAATTTCTTGGGAGAATCTTTGGGGTACAACACAGGATAAAATCAGATGCTGTACAGAGTCAACTTCTCTTGGTTTTACAGCACTTAGATTCACCTGATTTTTGACAGAAAGGCAAAAGTTTTTGGTTTTAAACCTACCAATTTATATGCATGACAAAAAAACCCCCCCACAACACCTTTTTAAAAGAAAAGATCGGGCTGGGTGTGGTGGCACATACCTTTAATCCCAGCACTCGGGAGGCAGAGGTAGGAGGATCACCGTGAGTTCAAGGCCAGCCTGAGACTACATAGTGAATTCCAGGTCAGCCTGGACTAGAGGGAAACCCTACCTCGAAAAACCTAAACAAAACAAAAGACAAAACAAACAAACAAACAAAACAAAACGAAAAGAAAAGATCCTCCCATTTCTGGCAAAGGTGTCTTTAGAACCTGGTACCTGAGGTGACCGCTGCGAACTCTGTTTGCTGGCAGCCCTTGTAGATCGTGCATCTGCATGTAGCTAGTCAGTCACTGCTACTTCCTAGCTCTTTTATGCTCTTTATTTTTCCATTTCGTAAACTTAAGCTTTTGATGCTTCCTGTAACTGAATTCTGACCATATTGTGTATGTGTTTGGAAGTTCGCTTTAGGGTCCTCTAATTCAGGGTCAAATTATTTACATTACAGTCGGATATGACACCCATCTGGTATTTATTTATGACAGACTGGCTTCAAACTCACTATGTAGCCAACTTCTGATCCTTTTGCCATCTTCCTCCAGCTGATTGATGGGATTGCAGGCAGTCACCATAATGTCCTTTATGCAGGGCTGGGGATTGAGCCCTGGGCTTTGTGTATGTTAGGGAAGCATTTCACTAACTGAGCTAAGCTTCCTCCACCCCCCCCCCCATTTAGGAATATTTTGGAGAAATCCACTTGATGTCTAAAGATAAAATAGACCAACATGATTTTGCTTTTGTTTAAAATACTTCTTACATACTATATTAGTTCAAAATAGGTGCATAAAATATTTTGGTTAATGGATATGTAACTGAAAATGTAAGTTAAAAGTAAAAATAACTCAAAAATGTAAAGACCTATTTTAACATCTTAGAAAATTACTGATATGAGGTAATCTTCTAGATATTTCTGCCGGAATGATGTAATGCCAATTGGCCTAGTATAAAATTAGATTCAGTATGCATTCATTCTACTCGTCTTTCCTTACAAGAGTTATGGTTTCCAAAGAAATGGAGATTTTGAAAGATTCATTTTTTTTTGACGAATCAAGACATTCTATTTTTTTCTGCAGGTTATAGCTATCAAGTCAAAGGATGGGACATTTAAAAGGGTCAAAAGAGTATAACCCATCATTTGGTTTTACAAAAACCTATGAAACTCGTCAATTCCAAATCAGATCAATGGATTTTGGGTACAAATAATGATGACAAGGAAAAGAAATGAGATAGCATGACTTCTGACCCACATCCAGTAGAAGTGGTAAATTATACAGCCCGGGACCTCACAGTGCTCTTGAACCATTACAGTGCCCGTGTGTGTAATGAGAATTCCAATTACATCAGGCAGGGTCATGTCTTAAACCTCTCCTGATGAAAGAAAGGCTTACAGTCCTTGACAGAGACCAAGCTACACTGATTTAAAGCCATAGTGAAGGTACTTCATTCCGTTTTCAAGATTTTATCACCAGGCCTAATTCCAGGCAGTTAAGGATTCTCTTGCCCCTTTAATCTCTGAAACACCAGCAGGTGCTAGTAGCAGACTAGTTTATCCTTTCTGCTATATTGGCTGGAACTTAAACGAAACAAAGCCACGAGAAAAAAACAGTCTATTCAACCAGTTAAGTAGTCATGGAAGGGGACATCGCTCTTCCCATCCTTCCATAATAGTTGTGTGTGTGCTTGAAATCCTCACTTCTTACTTTTTTTTTTTGAGGTATGGTCTTGTTGTATCCCAGGCTGACCTGGAATTCACTATGTAGTCTCAGAGTGGCCTCAAACTCATGGGGATCCTCCTACCTTGGCCTCTCAGAGTGCTGGGATTAAAGGAGTGCACCACCACGCCTGCCCTCACTTCTTACTTTTTTGACGGAAGGACAGAAAATATCTTTTGCATTCATTCTTTTTTTAAAATATATTTTTGTTATTTATGAGAGAGAGGGGGGAAGGATGGTGCATCAGGGCCTCTAGACACTGCAAACTAATGCCAGACACAATTGCCACCTTGTGCATCTGGTTTTACATGGGTACTAAGGAATTGAACTTGGTTCCTTAGGCTTTGCAGGCAAATGCCTTAACCAGTAAGCTTATCACTCCATCTTTTTGCATTCATTCTTATTTCACTAAAACTATTTCAGAATGATAGTGCATCAAATCTCAAATATCTTGGTCCCCAATGGCAATGTTGCCTTCCTTGTTCATGTTGTACTATGTAGAAAAAAAATCCTTGGGTTTTATTTCACACAGATCTTAGAACTTGGACTGGTATGTGAGCTATGTATATGGAGATTACACACTGTTCTCAGTGAAAGCAGGAACTTTCAGAAAGGGAGAGAGAAAGACTTACCACAGTCCACAGGCCAAGCCACTTTCCCCTTTGAATAAACAGGGGTTTGAACACTGAGTACACAAACCTAATGAACTTAAAGGGAATCCCAACTGCCATTATAGGAGGGCTATCTTCAGATAATGGGGTGTGCTAATTAACATAAGACATTAAGAAGAAACAGAGTTAAATTATGGAGTGCCCTGGAATAATTTGTAACAAAAGGTCAACCAATTATATTCTGATTCATCTCCTCTATCAATCTTAAAATTCCCTAAAAGTTCAAGGCATACTTCTTGAGGCATTTATTTGCAAATAAGCCTCAACTTGAACTAGCATAAAGTTTCAAGGCATTTGAAGAGCACCATGTTATTTTAGTGCTGAGTGCGTCTTTAAAAATAATCCATGCTATGTATCTTATTAATAGAAAGTGCAAATAAATGTTAATTTGATGTTATTGCTAAAGAATATTTATCAAGTTTCCATGAAATAGATTTTACCTGGACAGTATGTAAATTGTACTTATGGTAGTCTTGCTATGTGTATTTTTTTAAGAAAATGAATGCCATATAAATAATTAATAGATAATAACTATTTCATGTGAAGGTCACAATGGCCTCATGAAGGAGTTAGCATTTTGCTTGCTTCCCCAAACACAGGGAAAATATCAGGGTCTCTTTCACTGAAATTTTATAATATACCCAGTATGTAATCTTTACTCAGAAATGTTTAGAATTTAAAAAAACCACATTCATTAGAGTTGATTTTAATCATTTATTAAAAAATTGTGCATTAAATGTTTATGCGTATGGTGCAGTGAACAAGACTGAACAGTAGGTGAGATTCTTTCTCAGACAAATACAAGTGCCATGATTTTGCTAGTCATAATTAAGTCCTATGTCCTGTGATTACTTGTTGTTTAAGAGATTAGAATGAATGCAAACACATGTATGCATCCCCCTTTTAAAAGTAGAAAATGTAAACACAGCTTAGGATGATAGCTGTCTTATATTAAAAATGGTTGTGGTAATTTCATTTTCAAAGAAAAGGCAGTTTGTGAGCGAGAACCAGACTGTGAGATGAATGCGGATTGTGGCTTCCAAAGTGTGAAGGCCTTCAGCATCCATTTCAGAGACAGCTAAAGAACGTGAAGGACATTTTTCAGGTTAACCTGGATATGACACTGAACATTGCCTTTTCATTTTAGAATTTACATGCTCCTTCAAGCCTTGTCGTGTAAGGACTCATTTTCTGAAATAGGTTTTATAGAATCATATACTAGAACTTTAGTGAGTATAATTTTCTGCAAGGAACTTTGAGCAATATACAACGTGAGGGATAGGACTAAGCCAATATTCCAGACAGCTTTACGTCATCCACATAGGCCACAAACAGACAACTTTGTCCAAAAGTCCTTTAGGAAGAGGCCATTTTCACTTGAAAATATATGTCAAAGCAATACACACAAAAGTCAGAAGGTATATAAAAAAAAATCTCAGTATCAGGAAAACCCAGGGAAATGCTAAACACAGTCACACGATACATCATTTCACAGCTGGTAGGATGGCAAAAATAATAGATGTTGGAAAGATGTGGGAAATAGGAAATCCTTGTACACTATGGGTAAATCAGAACAGCCATTTTGGAAAACAATATGGCGATGGCTAAAATAAGAATAAAAACAGTACCACCAGAGGACCTAGCAATCCTATGAAAATGAGACCAGTATGATGACTCCTAAGCTCATTGCAGCATTCTTCAGAACACTCAAGATGTGCATCAACTTAAATGCTTATTAATGGATGAATGGATAAAGACAGTATGATAACTGTACATATTTAAAGAGAAAAGTCCTTTCAATCATTGTGCCAACACAGATGAGCCTGGAAGACATGAAGTTAAGTGAAACAAGCCAGGCACAGAAAGACAAATGCTGCAAGATTGCAATCAAAATTTGAACTTGGGAGCCAGGCATGGTAATGTATGCCTGTATTCTTAACACTCAGAAGGCTGAGGCAGGACGAGGCTAGCCTGAGTTACACAGTGAGGCACTGCTAGGATGGGGGTTGGGGAGTGAGAGCAGGTTGGTCAAAGGATACCAAGTCTTAGGTGTAACAATAAGTTCTGAAGATAAGTCCCATGTGAGACTATGGCCAATCATGAAGCATTATATATACTTACAGTCTGTAAGGGTCTATTGTAAATGTTCTCAGCACACACACAAAAGGTAAGTATGGGCAGATGGATATGCTAATTAGCTTGTTGAACCATTTCACAGTGATCACATTGAATGCCATGTTTATATATTTTAATTGCCAATTATATCTTATTCAAGGTGAGAAAAGTAAATTTAAAATTTGTTGAGAGGATCAGTTTTGCTAGAAGGAGGGTTATGCCTACTTATGCTATGAAAAGTGTAGGCTCATTCTTATTCTTTCAGTGCCCAAATATCACCATACCTTTGGTTGAAAGGAAGCAAATGACCACAGAGAACATAAAACTATCAAAAACTGGAATTGGTTTACTTGAAATAAGCAATCACATTGGTGCAGGAAAACTGGAAAGATTTAGAAAATATGTTTTTTAGCAGGTGGATTTCAAAACATACTTATATATAAAACATACTGTATGCAGCAAAAATTTCAGTAGATCAGCGGTGTTTGTTCATGTCTTGAAGAAATGCAATGTGAAGAGTTTTGTTTGTTCCAGTTATTACATTTTTGTTTATCCCTTTAACCCTTTAATGAGAACTGGTTGGCTACTCTCCAGAGTTACTTTGAATATCTAGATATAGATAGATAGTACAGGGAAGTTTGTATTTGGTTTCATGTACTTAGAATCACCAGCCACAGCACCTTGGACCTGGAACTCATAGTAAAAATTATGTAATAATGTTCTCATATTATAAATCAGGAAGTCAAATTGGGCAGCATTTAGCTCTCCCAAGGGATTTCCTCCACCTTGGCAGGAGGTGGTGAGGTTGTTGGTAGCAGGGACACGATGGAAAACTTGTGGGAAGGACAGGTTACGAATGGAGTGACAGTATGCTTTGAAAGTCAGTGTTGTCATTTCATATCTGCCTCTTGTTTCTAAGTTTGCTTGTATGCTTTTAATTAATTAATTAATTTTGTTGGGTTTTTGAGGTAGGGTCTCACTCTAGCCCGGGCTGACCTTGAATGTACTATGTAGGCTCAGGCTGGCCTCGAACCCATAGTGATCCTCCTACTTCTGCCTCCAGGGTGCTGGGGTTAAAGGCGTGCGCCAACCCCCCTCCTGGCTAATTTTATAAAATTATGGAATATGTTCAGATTCTTTCAAGTGTAATTATGCTAGTAGTTAGCATAAATCTGGATTGATCCCATGTAGGAAAATAAAGGTCAGATGGTGATTGTATTAAATGACACTTAAGGAATTTTCATGGTTTCCATCTCTTAAAATCTCCCCACTTTCTTAGGGGTGGCTCCTGGGAGCATAAGATATAAACACACTATTCCTGATTCCCATCTGTAGTCCCCCGTTGTTTTTATTCTAGAACTTGAACTGTAATTTCACCTCTCTGCACCCTGTTGGTCATCTATAACTTGCTTTTCCATGTTTATTTGGTTTCAAAACAGAGTGATTTCCTGATCACCCACACTTTCATGTTGTCTGCAGTGAGGGCTTTTTTCTTTAAACTTACCTAGCTTTAAACAAATTATTTTATGGTGCTACATATTCAAGAGAAAAGAAACAACCTTCATACTTCTGACTTATGAAATTTTCTTCTTTCTGAATTTTGCTGTTTCATAATAATTGCTTATGAGGTAGATATATTACATATAACATGACAAATGTTTCATGAAACAAGCCATATCTTGGATTTCAAATTATTAAATTATCAAGACAATTTCCACTCTTCCCTATACTACATGAAAAGTCTGTTTTGGGTTTCAAATATTCTTTTCTCACAGGCAGAATAAGTGATGCACACAACATAAACTTTTGGATGGCGTCTGGAATTCTCTCTGAATTCATGCTAGTCATTCTTAGACTATGAGGACGTGGCTGAGTGAGACTATGATGATCTATGAATTTTATTTTATTTGTGACAGTGACTAGCATGTTCATTATTTATAAACAGTTATAATAAAATGTAATGAAGTGTTTGATCTGTATAGATTAATGTGAGTTGGAGTTTGGCATGAAAATTTGCTGTTATATAAAAACAATCACAACTTGGGTATCTAATTATCTAAAGGCATAGTTTGGTTTCTTTTATTATATTCTATTTTCCCTGGATTTATTCAGCCTAAGTAGTATTCACAAAAGTAGACTTTTGAATTAGAATACTGTTCCTGTTTTCCAAATTGCAGTCAAGTTTTAATAGGGTGAACAGACAGGACCTATCAAGTAGGAGTGGTGTCGACAGTCTCTTAATGTCACAGTGAGATGACTCATGTCGTTCCAAAAGCTGGGTTTGTAGTTCCCTAAAGCCAGAACCAAAATTAATGGACTCCACTGCAAAAGATTTGGAGCTATCTTCTGCTTTTCAAGGACACAGTCCTTTCCCTGGTTTGTTCCACATCAGCTAGTCCTGCATTTGTGGCCTTGTTTTTATTGCTGCAAGGCATTTCTTCCCAACCTTAAGTTTTTTTTTTTGAGGGTTAGAGAAGTGTCTCCTTGAATGCTTTATGAACTCACCCCAACCCCCCTGGATGTATGTGTGGGTACAGCAGCTAGCCGGTGTTTTATAAACCCTTATTCATTGGTTGCTGAGCAGGGAGGGGCTGTCCCTCAGGTGCTAGGTCCTGCAGCTGACTTCCTCATAGAGACCCAAGTATAGGGAGGTGTCAGCAGCCCAGGGGTTGGAGGCTTTGCATTCTGCTTCACAAGATGAGGAGTTCAATCCTAATGATGCTTTCATATAAGGCTCTACCTCTGTCATCATTCCATGTTTACGAGGAAGTGGGAGCACATCTTGATGCATGAATTGCATAGCTTATAGAGGTGAACAATATTGAGTATTTTTACATGCAGATGGTCATCACCAGAATCTAACTTGAAACATTTACCATACTTGTAAATAAATACAAGCAACATTTCTCTCCATGTGTCTGTGGTGATGGCATAACTATTATCCCTAGTTTATGTACCATACATTTATATCAATTGCTCTTTTGGAGGAAAAACAAAATGCTTAAAACGCGTTTTTTATATTGGTAGTTAATTATCCTTTTTAAAGTCAGATGCTTGATGAATGCTAACTTGAGTTTTCACGATACCTTTGTTGAGGTAATTACATTCTGCTAATACTTTACAGATTTTAAAAATAACGGTAGCAATTTGTTGGTTCCCGAATCCCTATGGACCGATAAGGTATTCCTTTCATGAACTACTAGACTATCACTAAACTTCACGCTTCTGGGTTCTTCCCCAGCAGGCATCTGAGGATCCTTCCTTTGATCTGCTTGGCCCTCCTGTCACTCTTGGGCTTGTTTAATGGGTGAGAATGAGGCTGCATTCACCCAGATAAGAAAGAACATGGAGTCATGCCTAAAAGAAAACATTGAACTTTAGGAGGATGTCAGAAGTTGAAGTAGAAGAGCAGGAAGTCAGGCAAGGAGGCTGGAGTGGTGGGAATATGAGAGATGGAACAGTGGTCAGGTGAGCTGTGATCTATGTGAAATTGATAGAGAACATTTTAATAAAAAAGGGACATGCGTGTGTATGTGTGTATGTATATATGTCTCTGTGTGTGTGTGATGTAATTGCCCCCTTTATTACTCAAGAGACCTCGGTGTAGACTTCTATATTTTGATACTTTATGGTGGTGAACCCTCCTGGCTAGGGAAGAAGGCTCCATTTTATTGCTATTATCTATAGTGTTAAAATAAGATGAGATATTAAGCAAATATACCAGAGAAATATACTCTTACTCTAGTTACCTTTCTTGCCTTTTGCACTTTGACTCAGATAAAATGCATAACTATTAAATTCTGTTATTTCTCAGAATTTACTTGCCTTGGAGATTTACTACATGGGCAGCTATGTTGTAATATGATAACAACCCTTCTTCTACCACAAAGAATTACCAAATTGTGATTGTTTCCTCGATTGTAAGAACTTTCCAACAGTGAGACCATTATGTATGTAAACTAACATAAGGGATGTTTAATTTTAAATTATTTTTATTTAGTATTTGCATAATTCTGCTAGGGAGTCAGGGAAGGACTATATGTATACATATACACACCTACATATACATAATTGATGAGTGCACAATATTCGTTTGCTTGTCTAATTCTCTAACAACCACACAGTTAGGTATTCTCTCCACTTTGTAAAAGTGAGAATTGTAGTATGGAAATGACCAGTTTGCTCTGAGATTCTCAGGTGGTGCGCAGTGGACCAGAGTCCAAAGCCACAGGCATCATCTAATGCATCACCCTTTGCTCTACTGCAGATCTCCCACCTGTAACAGGAACCGGGCCTGACCTGAGCATTTGGGGGAACCAAGTCCCGCTTTCTGATTTTCACAGAGTTCTGCTGAGATCGGCAATGAGCAGATTTATTATCACAGTTTCAGTTTTATATTCTAACTTTTGAAAGCAGTTTGAAACCAAGATTTTAGCAGACCTGAACGTTTGGAATTGGTTATTTTTATCTGAGTGGGTCTCTTTTGGTCTCAGCGAGGCAATTTCAGAGGCTGGAGGGTCAAGATGGTGCCAGCAAGGAGACCATGGACATAAGCCAAGCAAGTAGAATGCTTCCTGTCTCTGATCCTCTCATTTCCTGGGGTGCTTCTGCTTGGCCTAGACATTGCCCAGATGGGAGGGATTACCCTTCTTTAAAAAAGCTTTGGATCGGAAAGTTGAGTAGGGACACTAATTAAACTGTGGGTGAGTTGGTTACATCTTCTGAACCTACCATCAGGAAGAAGGCTTAGGGCTGCTCAGGGGCATGCTGATTCCCAGCCCCTTACAATGCTGCTGCCCGAAGGATTGAGTCAACAGTTCAGTGCATTTTCATTATTTACAGTGCACTTTTTCAAACCCAAGGGACTTCAGCTTCAGTGTTGTTTTTTGTGCCATCTGCTCACTCTAAGTGTGCGCACATTGGTATTTCCACAAAGCATCCTTTTAGGAAGGTGCAGTGGCACACACATGGAATCCCAGCACACAGGAGGCTGAGGCTGAAGGATCCAGAGAGTTTGAGGCCATCCTGAGCCACATAGTGAGATCTTGTCTCAAAACCAACCAAAACAAAGGTTATGTATCTAGTGATAAAAGAACTCAAGCTTTTGAATGTATATAGTACTTTACAGATACTAATCACTTTCACATTTGTATGCTTGGTCCTTATAGTGCCTCTTTTGATATAGACAAGACAGTTATGAGCTAGTGAGTGAGAAGAAACCTCAGGGCTTCCCACCCCTACTCCTTGGCTCTTCCTGAAATACAGCATCACAGCTTTGCTGGAGAGGCTACAGGGCTGTCTTTTTGAGTCCTCTTGCAGAGTTCAAAGCTTTCTGCTGAAGGGCCACCGACTTGCCAGTGGGTCACCATTGTGCTGTGTAGTTCTGGATCAGCTGCATCAGCACCAACTAGGAACTGCTAAAAATGCAAATTCTTGGGGTTAGCTTAAGGTCCACAGAAGAGAACTGGGAGAAGGACCCCAGTTTCCCAGTGCTGCTGAGGCTTAGCAAAACCCTAGGACCACTTTAACTGGCTGGGCTGATGGAGATCAGTTATTTAAATTTTCAGCTTCTTAGCAATTCCTAATTGATATTATTACCGTATTCTTCCACACTGACTTATAAGATACAGCAGAATAACATAATTGTTAAAATGATGAAGCCTTCTGGTTGTAGTTATAAACTTCCTTAATTTCTGTTCAGTTTTTTTTGGTCCGTATATTTATTTCTTCAAGAGTATATTCCCCAAGGGTGAGGGCCATGTTCACTTATATTCTTAGAATCCCATACACAGGCTTCTGAACAGAGCTGGAATTCACATTGATTTTATCTTAGTGACATTAGCTATTAATGGTTTTAAACTGGCAATGAATATTCCTAGTGTGTATCTTTCCTTACTCTGTATGCTTGATTATAGGAAAAGATCAAGTGCTGGCCTCACACTTGATGATCCTCCTATTTCTGACTTCCCAGTGCTCAGAATCAAAGATGTGTGCCATGGGGGCTGGAGAGATGGCTCAGCGGTTAAGGCGTTTGCCTCTAGTGCCTAAGGCCCTGGGTTCAATTTCCCAGTATCCACGTAAGCCAAATGTACCAAGTGGCACATGAATCTGGAGTTCGTTTGCAGTGGTAGAGGTTCTGGCAAGCCCATACTCTCTCTTTCTCCCTCTCTCTGCGTCTGTCTCTTTGTACCTCTTTGCTTACAAATAAATAAATAAAATACTTTAAAAAAAGATGTGTGCCACAACACCTGGCTTACATACTTTTATGTAAAAAACTTATTATTTATTTATAATGAGAAGAGAGAGAGAGAGAGAGAGAGAGAGAGAGAGAGAGAGAGAGAGAGAGAGAGAGAACCAAGGCTTCTTGCCACTGCTAACAACTCCAGATGCATGTACATTTTGTGCATCTGGCTTTAAATGGGTACTTAGGGATCAAATCTGTGTCTTTGGGCTTTGCCAGCAAGTGACTAACCACTGAACCATCTCACCAGTCTAATTTGTACCTTCTAATAATTTCTATAGTATGTTCATCTCTCAGTGATGGATTATATGGAGATTAAAATAATATGTGGAACAAGTGAATACTTTCTGAAAACTTCAAGGTCTCATGCAGACAGATCATAGAAATTGTTCTTTTAACAATTTCTAACCGTCTGTACTTATTGGTACCCATTTTAAGCTATAAAAACAAAGTTCTCTGAAGTAGAATGAAAAGGTGATTTATTTTTCCAGTTCCAGGAGTGTTGGTCTTATGATCTGTCAGCAAAAGACAGGAATTGACTTTGGTAACTTTTACATGTTTGAATGGCTATTAAAAGGGCGCTAACTGGTATTTTGCTATAAGACTTACATACTGACAACACATTTGTGTTGGAAATTAGCGAAAATGCGGCAGTAGGAAAAGTAACCATGTCTGAAGCAAAGCTCCTGGGAGGCTGCAGTCAATCTAAGTGCACAGTCTTCAAATGCGTGACATGCAGTGTTCCTTCCCTTTGGAGTCTCCAGTGATGAGTGTCATGTTTATGAATCTCTGTTCCCAGTTTTCTAAGCTGATAGATATCATAAGTGAGGATTTCTTTCTTTTTTTATTTTGATTCCTTTTTAAAAATATTTTATTTATTCATTTTTTAAGCAGATAGATACAGAGAGAGGGAGAGAAGAGAGGGAGAGAGAGAGAGAGCGCACAAGGGCCACCACCTTGCGGGTCTGGCTTATGTGGGACCTGGGGAATTGAACCATGGGCCTTAGGCACTGGAGGCAAGTGCCTTAACCGCTGAGCCATCTCTCCAGCCCGAGGATTTATTTCTTGTGAACTAGGTTTCTACTTACTCAGAAACCCAAGCTTGACAAGTATCATTAGGTTTACTGTTCAATAGAAATTAAGCTTTATTGCTGATGTCCTTAGGAAAATAAAAGCTTATAACAGAATGAGTAGCATTCGACTCAAAATTTAATTTACACTTTAAAAATCTTTCTTGTAATATTATATTTGGTATCAGATTTAAATAAATTTTATTTAGTTTTGTTTACCCTGACATAAGGACACACAACTAAGGACTACTGGTTCACATGACTGACCACTGCTCTATCAGGTACTCGGACAACAGAATGGAGAATAAACAGCAGCATTCAAAATGTAATTATTCTAGAGGAATAGCTGCTGAATGGGTACTATTGCAGGATTATAGCATGATCTGGCAAAAATTTGATTTCAGACAACATTCTTGCTCTATTAAAACAAATGGTTTTTAAAATGCTATTTGAAAATGATAATTATCTATTTCTTGTCTGAAAACAAACTTTGGAACCTATAATTTTTTTCAGAGTATTAAGTATTTTAGTCTCAAGGTCATTAACATTACAAGTGAAGATCTTAAAGTATTTTGCTATGCTTTTACATTATAATTGTGGCTTCTCTTCAGTACAAATCATAGAGAGGCTGAGTTTCCAGACTAGCAAAATGAGTGTTGAAATGCATTAATTAACCTTTGCATCCACATAAAACTGTTTTGTGAGAATAAATGTACACAAAATGTTATCTTTAATCATGACTAATAAAAATGGGTTATTATAAACACAGATTTTACTACTGCAAATGTCTCCCTGACAAATGACAGAGCCTGATTCTTTTATTAAAGAAAATTAAAAACGTTTCATAAGGGATTCAGAGCCTTCCCACAAATCTCTTCTGCCCGCTTGCTTTTGAGATAGATAAGAGGAAGAGAATCTTGAAGTAATATTTAGTAGTTCCATTAAATATGGCTGCCTGTGCTGTATCTCTTGTAGTTCTATGTTTATTTCATAAAACTAAATATTAAAATTAAATATCTAGAGCCCATTGAAATGAGTTAAAGATCCAGTTTCAAATATGCTCATCACAGCAAGACTGACAAGATTGTTTCTTTGTCCAAGTTGGTCATAAAAGTGTGTTCACCTCATAGGTGTAGCTGCGCTCCTTTTGAACTACAGATAGTGACAGGCTCCAGACAAGTTCCAAGTTCTTATAGTCATCTTTCCCCCAAAGTCTAAATCATGGGAAGTATTTCAGTGTCTCCTGCTCCTAGGGTTTCCAGACTGAAAGTTCTTCCTCTTCAGTGTGACCTTGCATTCAGAAAGGAAAAGACCATCTGAGACCTGTTAACAAGATGCGAGCATCTCAGGTCTGTCCTCCATGGAGAGACCACCTCTGACATGGAGCCAGTGAAGACTGGCAGGTGTAGGTTAACGATCCTGATTCTGGAACTACAATGGTCTAGGTATAAGTTTTGGATCTGACCCCCAGCCTTGCATTTCTGTGTCTTGATGTCCTCAACTGTATGAAAGCATCCTGCCCAGGGCCATTAGATGGTCAATAGAGCTGAGGTGCAGAGTGCCTGGAATACTGCTTAGGTGGTATGCATGCTATGGAGAGTCTCTTCTTACACAGAACCTGAAATTCATGACTTGTACCAGAAAAACGATCCTTAAGATATCTCAGTGGTTAAGTGTGATGGCCTGGCAAGACCTGAGACACCTGCTCAGAACCCATGTTTGTAGCCTCAATCTGGTAGGATGGGCAGAGAGCAAGAATCACTGGAAAATGAGAAATGGAGAGGCTCTCCTGTTTTCACCATGCATGTGTTCATGCACACATCTACGCACACACCCCTGCGTATACCACACAATACATTCCCCCACCCCCACACAAACACACATGCCAACACACACACACACACAAAACAACAACAACAACAACAACAACGAAAACAACCCCAAACCAGGAAGCAAGCATCACTGCAGGAAACCTGTGGGTTAAAAGGCTAGTTAATAAATCTTTCTTGGCCAGGTGTGGTGGTGTATGCCTTTAATCCCAGTAATCAGGAGTTAGAGGTAGGAGGATCATCTTGAGTTTCAGGTCAGCCTGGGCCACAGTGAGACTCTACCTAAAAAACAAAACAAAACAAAACACACACACAAAAAATAAGACTTTCTCACTTAAGGGCCTTAGTTTATATTTCTGTCACTTCTGAGTCTACCAGGATTAAACCTTAAAAACACAAATCACTTTTGTAATGCCATCTCATCATTTCTTCCTTTCTCTTAACATATGAGATATTGTAATAATTCTGCTTCTGAGAGAGCCTGAAATGAACTTGTAAACAACAAACGAAAGGCTAACCTTGAGACTTAATCCAATTTCATGCTGAGTCACCAAGCTCTACCATCTGGGCCAGTTTATTTGGGGTCATCTCCTCTTTTTATTTTTTCTTCTTCTCCTCTTCCTCCCTTCTTCTTCTATTTTATTTTTCTCTTCTCCTCTCTGTCTCTGTCTCTGTCTCTCTCTCTCTGTCATGTGTGTGGTGCTGGGGCTGGAGCCCATTCATGGCTTGGTGTATGCTAGGCAAGTATTCCATATATTTTCAGTGCCCTATTTAGGACATGCTCTATTTCTAATTTGAGATATTTCATGTAGAGTGTGGTAATGTCTTCGTGGTTTGCCACCCACTGCATGGGTGAACTGACATATGATATCTTTGATGACATTGCTTGAGGAACCATTTTTTCTAGGCTAACTTTCTTAGAAAAGTAGTACTGAATAGAGAATGCTTTTTATTGGATTAAGTAATCAGAAGGAAAAAACTTTTATTGTTTATTTATTTTGAGAGGAGGTCTTACAACATGGCCCAGGTTGGTGTAGAACTCACAATCCTTCTGCCTCAGCTTCTTGAATGCTGGCATTTACAGGTAGGTGCCACTACATCAAGCATAATCTGTTTTCCATAATACAGCTGTACTCAGCAAATTCTTATTTTTTAATGTGCTGTCTAAGATGAAGTCCTCTGTTAGAAATTTTGTAGGTAATAACTACAAATGCATCCTAACGATAACTTCACTATGGTGGTTCAACACTCTGTTTTAATTACTTCCCCATGGGGAGACTATCTGGTGAATTAATTGTATGGTAAATGGCACATTATCCCACATCTAAAAGGTTCTGGGTTGAACTTTTGTTCTTCATATTATAAAAACTAAAGTAAGCTAGCATTATTGACTTGTTACATTTTCTCAACTGTGCCACAAACCACATTGATTAGATAGACAGGTAGCCCCCACCCCAGTCTCTTCCTCACACACAGGGTTAAATTCTTATTTCCCCCACACTTCTCTTGAAGGTCTTCTGTTGAGTCCTGCAATATAAATATATTTGAAACAATCTCATTAAGAAAAAGTGATGACACAGAACACAGAATCCTCAAAGGAATTAAATCCCTATGCATTATGAGTTTGGAAGTGAAATATTCTGTAAAGATTGCCATGGATTTGATAAGGTTGAGACATAAAACTAGAGTTTATTATGCAAGGTACATGCATTTCAAAACATAAAAATTGGTATAGCCTGAGAACTCATCAGGAATGTAGACTGGCCTCTACCCATCCTTACCCAATCAGAATCTGGATTTTAATAAAAATCATGGGTAATTCATAAACACATTAAAATTTGAGCAGCACAGTCAAAATGACACCAATGAATATATGTAAATTACAGTTATGTGAAATATAAAAATATTCCCCTGTAATGAAACTATGAAAAAATTTACTTTTGATAATTTAAAAAATTAGTTTAGTACTTATGTTTCTTCTTTCTTAAAATGGATATCAATTATCTACTAAACTAGTAAAACCATCCCAGTTTTACTAATGGAAGAATTAATTTTTGTCAGCCTCCAACAGTTTCCAGTATAAAGGATAACTGTTGAGAGCTGATAAATGCTAGATTTAGGTCACATTAGATTTGGCTTAAAAATATCCTTTTAGTGGGAAAGAGAAATAGAAGATGGGGAACTAGTAGCCCTCAGGATCACAACTGATCTATAAGCTTTATCTGCTTGTGGGCAGATCCCTTGAAGGCAGAGACTATTAATTAGCGCTGTCCCCAGCATGGGGCACATTCTAAACAAATTAATAAGTAAACATTGATTTCCATTTATACCTTTATCTAAAAATGAAAACATCTCTTCCTGAATAATTTTGCTATTATTAATGACATTTTCTAGTATCTATGCATTATATAACCCCAGAAGTAACACAAATGAGATAATAATATGGTAATGAAACTAAAAAGTAAAATCATTTCGCTGAAAAGATGCACATTTCCCTCCCTCTCATTACTAAGGTAAAGCATGACATTGTATTGTGAATCAACAATTGAATGATCACAATAAAATCAAAGAATTTGTTAAACAGTAAATATCTGAAGCTAGGTTGAAGTCAACCATCTAGAGAAATCGATTGCCCTCTAGTGGGGTGAAAAATTAATGCAGACTCCAAGGATTTCCATTTAAGAGAATCCGGAAAGACAAACAGCTTCAGTTCTGGAAACATCTGGGTCACTAACTAATTCAGGATTGTCTCCTAGTACCACACATGTACTTGTGCCTTTCACACAAGGTCACAGACATTATGGCAAGAGAATAATGTGTGTTTATTTCCACAAACAAAAGGAAATTGGTGTGAGATGAGGTTAGCTATCAGCCACGTGGGCTGGCCACACCCAAATCTGGACTTGTGCTGCCATCAGCTCGGAGATCAGCTTTATTCAGCTTTACACCAGCAGTTCGCTGCTGGGGTGACATCAACATACACCCCATCTTAGTTGAAAGAAAAAGAAATCAATTTTCTTAAGGATAACCTGGATTTATCAATGATGAAAACATTAAATTCAATATGTACATTAATTCATCTTCCATTTCGTTTTTCAGTTATTCAAATTTAACTTAAAATTCTGCTTGATGGATGTTATTAGATATTCCCAGAGCTAAGTGCTTTGATGCAAATTTACAAAAAAGGAAAACTTTCATTTTATGAATCATCCTTACAGCATTGTAAGAGGACATGTCCTGAGTATAAATAAAATGCAAGTTCTTGAAGCATTTTTATCACCAAAACTAAGCAATTTGATGCAAGTCATGTTGTGCCAAATGATTAAATTCTTAGTTCAAAATTTATCCAAAAGCAATTAAAAATTTTCAAACAAAAGTAATGGCAACTCTTTAGTGCAAAAAATGAAATCAAAATCTATTAAAATTTTAATGATTAAAGAAGCAGCTGCTCTAACAAAAAATTCCTTTTCCTTTGGCATGAATAATTTACTACAAGTCTGTAAGTCACAACGCAAAACCAGGATGAATTTTTATTAGAGTTACAGATTTTAAATCCACACAGCGTCCAACTTTATTTTAAAACAAGCTTTTTTTTCCCCAGAGATTTTTTTTTTTATTTTTTTAATGAGAGCCACCAGACTTAGTAATTTAGACGACCACACAGGCTACTGGCCATGTACACCAACCAGGCAGATTATTCGCCTGGTATGTTAAATATGTGTGATTAATTGATAAATTACATTTATGTGTCTTTCAGTTTTATCCTGGAATCCCAATAAATTCTTCAGTTTTTTTTTAAAAACCCTCTAGTTATCTATTCATGTGGAAGATGACCAGTTCACTTGAGAAGGTCGAGGGTGAAATAATATGTACTGAGGACAGTTATGCTGGATCAGGAAGAAGCCATAGCCATGGTGATTGCTTATTCAGTGCACATTGTGGAAATAGAGCTTCTTTTCACGATTTGCAAATGCACCTTAATTATGGCAGAAGGGGCTTTCGCATCTGTCAGATTAGGGGTGGGATTTTATTGGTGGGCAGCAACCATTTCACGATCCGTGTTTCTGGGTAGAATTGAAAGCTAGCAGTTCTTGGGGAAGAACAGCAAACATTTTGTGCAGAACTTATATTTAACTGTTCATAGATATAACCCCATGTGGAGGAACAGAACATCTGTCATATGGGTGTCTGATTTTCACCCAAGGAAGCCACAAAAACATCTCTGCGGAGAATTTCCCAGCCGTCCCTGGCACACAGACCCAGTCCTTAGCAAGTACCAACACACATGTCTCAAACACATGAGCACACATCATCGCGATGGGAGGCCAACATGTATTTGCTTTATGGTGACTTAAATGAAGCACCAGAACCAAAATTTCCTTTGGGGAGGAGGGGGAGGCGAGCGATGGGGAGTAGAAGGAAGAAATACGTGTGTAAGGGTTAATTCTTCACCTTTGTGAACACGGGGCAATCAGGCTATAATGGTATGGATGACGATGGTGTCAAGTTTGTAGCCATATTTCTGCAGCAGAACCTCCGGGTAGGGGTGCGGTGCGCGGGCACTCCCACCCCCACCCCCGAAGCCCTCCTCGACCTGCGGGTTGTACCTGGACGCTGCGCACAGCCCGCGGCCCCCGAGGGGACCTGGGGGCGCAGGGCGCTGCGGGAGGCGCCGCAGGGCTGGCCCCGCTCCACGCCGCGCCCGCCCGCCACGTGCGCCTCTCGCCCCGCCACGACGGGTGGGGCCGCGCCGCGCCCCGGACCTCCTGCGGGGTCTCCGTCCTGGCACCCGGTGGGCTGCGGGCTTGGGCTCTGCGGCCGTGCGTGGGCGATCGCGCACACCTTCCCGCGCGCGCCCCGGGGACGAGGTCACCTCTGCAGTCCTGTGGCCCTGCGGGGTGGGGCCGCCCGTGCCTTTGTGCGGCCGGGTGGGGTTCGCTCTTCTGCAGAGCCACCCGACCCGGCTGGGAGGGGCTCGGCCAGGTGTGGTCTGCACGCTCAGGGACCCTGGGGTTGGGCACCAGGTGGGCTGGACTGCGGGGCTGGGAAGAAAGGTGCAGCCCCAACGGAGCCCCCCTACCAGTCCAGCCTAGAGCCGAGGGTCCCGGGCTCCGCGGGAAGGGCGGGGCGGGGCAGGGCGGAGCCCATCCGCACCCTTCTCTCCGCTCCGCATCCGCAGCCCGGCTTGCGGGAGAGAGACTTCCAGAAGCCACTCTGTCTCGGCCCCTCCCTGCCTGGTCACCCTGGGCCACCAAGCTCCCCAGCTCTGGTGCGCTCGAGGCGCAAGATCCATGGTGGGGGCGTGGGGGGGAGGGGGAAGGCCCTGGATCTGGACTCTTGATGGTCTTACATGGGTTCTTTCAGCCCTTAAATTGCCAGCATTTGGCCCCATCTGACCCACAAAATGGGAACTTCACGTGGCCCAACTTAAAGACCTTCACCTGCCCCCTTACATGTCTTTATCTGTATTATGTCTAGATCTATCTAGGTTCCGGAAGCTTCCCCCCCAACCATGTAAGGGGTTCAAAGCAACCCTTCTCTGCGATTACGTCCTAATGTGACTCTACCAGGAGAAATGTCAGCCCACTCCCCCAGAACAATAAGGCCGGGTGGGGCGGCTGGGGTCCGCGCGCAGGCTGCGGGGCGGGAGCGCAGTGCGGGGCGTGGCGGGGCGCCGGCCGGGGGTCGCGCAGCTCTCCGCACCGGGCGGGGGCGGTCCGCAGAGTGCCCCGACGCTGCAGGTGCCCCCTCCCCGGGGACCGAGCTCGACACACAAAGAAACCCCACCCCGGTGCCTTCCCAGCCGGGTCCCTCCACCTCCCCACTGCGCGCTTCCCTGCGCCCCTGCAGCTGCCCACCCGCGCCCCGCGCCTCCCCTCCCCCTCCCTAAAACAAAGGAGCGAGGTCCCACCCCACCCCGCCCCGTACCTCCCCGCACCGCGCCCAGGACTAGCGGATTTCCAAGCAGACAATACCATAAAACGTGCCCGCTCCCCTCCCCCGTCCCCACCCAACCTTTCCACAGCATCCATGGGACCGGTTTGACTTAGCCATCTTCCCCCTTTCTGGAACCTCACCCCTTCTCCTTCCTTCTATCTTTCTGAGCTACGGAGCAAATATAGGGCGTTAGGAATCACTTTCCGAAATGTTCCTTCGTCCCTCAAAGCACGCAGCCGAGGGGGCCCCTCCACTCGCTCTTGAGATTTGATTTGAAATATGGAAACAGAAGAAAATCCCTGCCCACGGGAGGGCAACTTACCTGCTTCTAGCTTTTCAAAGCAATCCTTCGCTGTAGCTTTCCCTTCTGCCCTCCCGTCCCCCCAGCGCTGCCTCCGACCTTCCTGGCTCCAGGGTACCAGGAACGTCTTTTCTTTCCAAATATCTCGGAATGCCTTGCAAGCTCTAAGAGAGAAGGTGAGAGATCGCTCTCCTTACCCATTGCTGTCTTAGCCATTGTGGGGATGTGCACACGCCGAGCTGGGGCGAAGGCGAGGGGTCCGGCGGCGGTGGCGGCGGCGGAGAGAGCGAGAGAGGAGACTGAGTAAGGCACTGAGTCTGCAGAGTGGGACCGTGCTAGAGAAAGAGCGAGAGGCAGGAGCCCATGAATAATTATCACTCGGAAGCTCAAGCAGATTGGCTCCCAGGGTCCCCTGACACGACTCCCGCAGAGTCAGAATCTCCAAGCATTAAATATTGATCGGCCAATGGTGCTGGAGTACCAAGCGCCAGAATGCAGTTTGAAATGGAAATCAGTCCTTGCCTGGCAGCTCCCCCCGATTTTGGGGCCGGATAGTACAGTCCAAGTGGAGTGGCGCCTTAGCCAGGAAGCCTCCCAGGAGCTGAGAACTGGGCTGTGCCTACCTGTGCCCAGGAGGCTTGACTTTGCTTGCACTTGTGTTGTGACACAAATTGACACAGAAAAGGGAAAGGGACTCAGAGGCCTGAGAAGTTGGCCAATATGTTGGCTAGTGGAAAGAAATCTGTTTAACCTGAGCTAATACTTTGTGATATTACATTAATTCCTCTTTTGCCTTTGGCTCTGTCCTTGGTAGATGCTGGATTCCCAGTACCTGGAACCCAGAACCACGACAGCTTCTGCTGACAGCTCAGAGAACACTTGCTTGTGGTCATTTGATCCTTGTGGCACAGACAGACTCTGGTGTTTCTGAATTCATGAAGGTCTCACAGGACACA
>PVHP010028895.1:0-22724 GCA_004024765.1 Zapus hudsonius | reverse complement strand
GGGTCTGGGAGTGATATGCAAATAATGGCTATTCTGATGCACGCAAATGCACGCTATCTCCCTGTATGATCTGTCAATTAACTCTGGGTCTGGCCCACCAGCTACTTTGGGGGTGGTCTTGAGTAGGGCAGCCTCTGGCTCATGGTTCCTTCCAAAGCACATTAGAGGCCCTTACAGATCTCTGCAGAAAGCATCTGTGATCTGAGATGTGGTGGTTTGTGAGGCTATGCACACATTCAAGTTCATGACATCAGGGTGTTTTTTGAAGGCAATCTTGCAGGTGTGGCTCTGAGCATGTACACAGTGACTCTGTGGGTGTATATACAGCCATGAGTAATATGTAGAACCCACAGCTCTTTCCTGGTTCCTCAGCAAGTTCAGATGGAGATTGCCAGAGAGCTTGGTGACATAAGTGTTGTTTGTGTGCTTGCTTGCTGAAGTGCTGAGGAATCAAGCCCAGGCATCACACAGGCACAGCAAGCGCCCACAACACAACGACCTTTCCAACGCTTTTTCCTAAATTGAAGTTCTTCGCTCTCATAAGTGCCTGTTGAGTAGGGAAGATGGTTCAGTTCTTTCTTGTGACCATCTGTTCTCTATCCTCAAAACCCATCATTCCCCATCCTGGTAGGAAATAAACTCCCCAGGCACCAGAGGCTGAGAAAATTCTCGTCATTGGTTTCATAAAGAATAACACATGTCTGGAAAATAGTTTATTAATTCATGATAGGGACAGACAGATACATGATCAATACCTTCACATAACATTAAAGAAGGTCATATTTATAAGGAGGAGAGAAGATGCTGAAAAACATAAATAATACGGCATAAACTAAATACAGACAAATAAATGAGCGAGTTAAGTATTGATTACACTTGTCATGCATCAGGAAAAGGAAGATTTTCTTAAAATGAGACTCAAAAGTACTTAAGGCATCCATGGTAGGTGCCAAAGGGATTAATACCCTGTAAAAGGCCAATAGACTCTTTTCTAATAAAAATGCTGCTACAAAGACCCAAACCTAACACTTCCCAATTACTCAGAGCTCAAATCATATATAATGCTAGTGAGTAATGGCCACTTTCTTATCAACTGTGAGTTATAGGCAGATACCAGATTTATTACTTATTTGCTTTTGAGAAACAATTTTCCACCCAATCTAATGGGTTATAAATTGTCTCATTTGCAGCTATTTAATTTAAACCAGAACCTTAGTGCCTGTTAAACAGGAACATGAAAAATGACTGTGTGGCATAATGCTCAGAGCCTACTGTTAGAACAGCTATTTAATTCAAGGCAGGATTTTTTTTTCCTTAAAAAAAAAAAAATCAAACCAGCAAAATAAAATGAGGCTTTTGACCTTCAGAGCAATGATGAAACATACACAGTGGTGTTGGCCACGGCGACGATGCTGAATGCTACAGAAATAGTACAAGTGACAATTCTGTCTATAACGAGATACAAAGCCGACATTAATAATCTTTAGTGTTATCATAGGCTGGCTGGGGAGGGGAGGAGGAGGAAATGTAGGTGAGGTGTCAAACATGAGTGACACCCGAGGGTAATAAACACAGATGCTTTCAGGGTCTGAGGAGGCTGAAACTCTGCTGAAAGACATTTCACCATTAAAAAAAAAGGGGGGGGGGAGATAGACTGGTTATTTCTAATTTGGCCCAGAAGGCAGAGTTAACGCTTGATGTGCCAAGCAGTTAAAGAGCTGCGGTTAGAGACCAAAGACCTCCCCATAGTCTATCTCCAAGAAGAGGGCCAAGGTGAAAAGTCAGATAAAAGATACCAGTTTCCCCACACAGGAAATAGAAGTCAAGCCTGTCCCTGCGTGCAGGTCCACAGAAAAAGATTTCAGGATTCTGTTTAAAGAAAAACAAAATGAAATAAGCCAGCTATCTTTTCCCTGTGCAAAAACCTCCCTTCTAGCGTTCTGGGGGGAGACTCCCCTCTCCATCCCAGGTCCAGTCAGGTTCAAGGTCCACAGGGCAGAAAGCCGGGCCACTGTTCCCTTTTACTCCTTCAGCTTCCACCAGGTCTGAAGCCCCTCCACGTAGCAAACCTGCCTCCCACACAGGCGGGAGTCATTTTACTGGGCGCCTCTGAGTCACAGTCCTTTCTCCAACTTCCCTAGTACAACCTGGGTTCACAGTCGCATGAAAAACCCTCCTGAGGACGAGGAGGCCAGGGAACTCGAGGGTCTTCTCCATACCTGCTCAGGTGGGCCATCTGCCCAGGAAGGAGAAGGGTGATGACGGGGGACATTGGGGACACTATGGCCTGAAGCAAACATGAGGTAGTCATGTTGTTAGGGAAGGGCGCATAGGTGGAGACCAGGCAGAAGTGGATGACGAAGGGCTGAGAGGCAAGAGAGACAGAGAAGAGGGAGACAGAAGTGAAGGATGGAGATATTAGGGGAAGAGGAAAGCTCTAGAATGAACCAGGGGAGCAAGTTAACGAGACAGGAGGGCACAGCAAGAGAAAGCAGATTTCTGAAACCAGGCACTTCCCAAGTTACATAATTGGATGTAGAGCTGCTGGGAGGAGAGAGGAGCCAAGCTGGTCCTTAGGGAGTCTGGGGGCAGTGGGGAGGGGTTGAAGGCCATGCGGCTGCAACTTTAGGCCTGCAGAGCCTACTGGCGGGCGCTGGGTTCAGCCCAGTCCACAGCAGAGGGGCCTGGACTGTCTTAGTGTAGACAGGGCATTAAAGACACTCTCAGAGTGTGTAATCAAAGGCCGGGTAATGAAGGCAGGGCCCATAGGACTGGGACTATGACCACTAGAGCCCAACCCATCATGGAGACTATAGTAATGCTACCTGGGGTGAGATCTTCCAGCTCACCAACCAACACAAACACACACACACTCACACACACACGTGTATATCACACGAAGCTGTGCCTCACATGTCTCTCACATACATTTAGGTTGAAGAGTGGGGAGGGCGTGGAGTGAGTAAAGTTCTTTTCTCCCCAGCCAGAGCATCCCAGGGGGTTTCAAAGACCTTGCTGACATCTGCAATACACACGTGTACATACATATCATGTCCCATGAGCCATACCAGCCTGCCTCAGGGGTGCTGAGCAGGGGTGGAGACAGGTGCCCTGGGCAGGCCTGGGCTGGCTTCTAGAGAGCAGGGGGCTTTGGGCTGGCAGTTATTCCCAGGGGCCTCCTCTACAGCCCTGCTGGTCTGGGGGTCTGGGCAGGGGCACAAGTCACTGGCGGCCTCTGGCAGGCAGGTGAGCCTGTCTGGCCCGGTGGCTACCTGCTCACAACCTTCCAGTTCCCTGCCCAGCCAATCTGCTCCCTGTGCCAGATCCACAGCTCCGGAGGTGGAGGTGGAGGTAGGGGGTAGGGGAGGGGGAGAAGGAGGAGTAGTTTCTGCAGGGATCTGCTCCTCAGGCTCCAGGCCTTGAAGATGGAGGTCGGGACTCTCTTTGGATGCACGGAAGTCCGAGTGGACAATGACCTCTGCCTCCACCTGGTTCCTGCAGGCTGGGGGTGGTTTCTTCCTTCCGTTGCCCTGGTCAAGAACATAAAGGAAAATGCCTGGTGGCCATCACTGAGATCAGAAAAAATGGCCAACATTGTGGGGTTGAGTGAGCCTGACCGTCCCTCAGAGTATGTGTTGCATGACAGTAATGACATCAATGGGGACTGTCCTCAAAGTAATGCTTAGACCCTGGCAAAGACAGGAAAACATGGACTGTGACCCCATTGTCCTTGTCCAGGCTTCCAGAATGTACCAGGCACAATCAGCACCTCCGTGAACAGCAGGCAGGGCTGTATGTACGGGGCCAGGCCACCTTCAGATAACACTGTAATTCTGCTGTGGACCACTTAGGTCTGAGTAGAGGAAGGACTGTCCACAGACTGGCCTGCCTGCCCCCCACTCACCAGTGGAGATTCTAGAGTCTCCTGGCTACACTTCTTCCCTAGAAAGGTCCCCAACCAAGTCTCCTCCCAACACAGTGAGCCTGTCCTCCTGCCGTCCCCTTCCTCCCAGGACACTGACCTTGATGGCATCGTACACCAGTGCCTGCAGCAACAGGGTCTGTCCAGTCCCAGCTGGAGGTAGTAGGGCTCGGGTGAGAGCCGGCCGGGGCCCACCCTGGGGCAGCTCACAGCCGGCCCAGGAGCTTGCCCAAGTGGGCCCACCTGGCTGAGCCCAGGAGATCTGGACAGAAGAAAAGATACTAAGGTATACACACACACACACACACACACACACACACACACACGGGCATTGGCTGGGAGAGGGAAGGACAGGGAGGGAAGTTGACAGGTAGTTGGGTGGGCCCCTTGCTCTCTCCAAAAGGCTCCTGCCAAGTCCCCATCCCCAAGGGGAAGGAGCACCTGAAGGTCATGAGGATACAGACATGCCCACAGCAGGAGGAAGGGGAGGGAGGAACTAACTCCACTTGGTCAGGGACACTAGCCAGGCTGGACTCCTCTGAGGGGATGGACGGGTAAGACTGGCCCAGGAGCGGGCTGTTTCACTGGCACAAGTGCTCTGGTGCCCCCTGGTGCTCCCACTGGGAAAGGGTCCTGGTGTAGGGCTCTGACCTAGCCAGACTCCAGACTCACCTTTCTCTTAGAGTGACCCCGGCAGTCCGAAACGCTGCCACCCATAAGGCTGTGCACTTCCGCTTTGTCTTCCATGTCTGAGGGTGATGGAGACCAGTCTTGGGGACGGGGATGCACAAGGGACTCCAGCTCATGGGCAGCTGGGAGAGTGGGGGGACCAAGTCGGGCTCTGGAGTACAGCGCTGGATTCCCAGTGTTGCCTGTGGAGGAGAGACCTGGGAGGGCTTCCCTGCAAGGGCCAATGAGAGACAATGCCAGTGGTCAGAATAAGGAAGGTTGGGGGGGGGGTATTGGGATGATAGGAAGCTGGGATTACAGACCCACGGGGTATGTCTACCTGAGTTCTGAGAATGAGTCTGGTTATACATGCTTGAAAGACAAGCGCTTTATCCACTGGGCCATCTCCCCAGCCCTCAACTTAGTTTTTGTGGTGTTCGGATGGAGCCCAGGTCCTCATACATAATAGGCAAATGCTCTAGCACTGAGCCATACCCAAGCCTCTACAGCCCTACCTTTATGGGCCTGGAGGCAATGGAGGCTCTTGTTCCCTGCTCACCCATTTTTCCCCCACACTGTTTGCTTGTTTTTTCAAAGCAGGGTCTCACTAGTCCAGGCTGACCTGGCACTCACTCTGTAGTCCCAGGCTGGCCTTGAACTCAGTGATCCTCCTACCTCTGCCTCCTGAATGTTGGGATTAAAGGCGTGCGCCACCACACCCGCCCGTTCACCCATTTTGCAGCCCTTCCTGGAAACCTCCTCAGTCACACTGGCTCCCTGGCACACCTGTGGGGGCCCCGTCGCAGGCCTGCACACATGCATGCCAGCAGGCAGAGGAGGCCCAGGCAGACACCCACGATGATGCCGGTGACCGAGTGCACATCCAAGGAGTCTGGTGAGGGAACGAGAGGACAAGGCAGATCAGGGACAGGAGGATGACGTGGGTTCACAGATCCAGATGGGGCAGAGGGCTGCTTCTGCAGGAGACCATGGACCTCAGCGGCACCCTTTGGAGGCTCACGGTCTTCTGATTCAAGGGCAAAAGGCGATGGCCTCACAGCCCATCCCTGTGGTCTCTCCTCACTGAACTGGCCTCCCGCCCACCACGACTGCCTTCACAGGGTGAAGTTGCCTGGGTCCCACATCCAGAAGGGTCTCATGAACAAGTGTACATGCCACAGCACAGGTCTGGAGGTCAGAGGACACCCTCAGGTATCAGTCCTTGCCTTCCACCTGGTTTCAGGCAGTCTCCTGTTCACAGCACCAGGCTACCTGGTCCATGAGCTTCAGGGGATTTTCCTCTCTGCCTCTCATCTCTCCACAGGAATCCTGGGATTATAGTCACATGCTATCATGTCTGGCTTTATGTGGGTTTTGGGGGTTCCAAATCCTCACTCTTGTGTGGCAAGCATTTTGCTCACTGAGCCATCACCCCCTGTGTTAATTTTTGATAAATTTCCCATAAGGAGATCACCTAGATTCTCATTTTTTAAATATTTTATTTATTTCCTTTTTTATTTTATTTATTCATTTTCAAGCAGAGAGAGAGAGAGAGAGAGAGAGAGAGAGAGAGAGAGAGAGAGAGAGAGAGAGAGAGCACCAGGGCCACCACCCTGTGGGTCTGGCTTATGTGGGATCTGGGGAATTGAACCTGGGGCCTTAGGCACTGGAGGCAAGTGCCCAAACCGCTGAGCCATTTCTCCAGCCCTAGATTCTCATTTTACACTGAGCCCTGCAAATTACTTGGCCATTCCGGCTCATAAAGCTCATAACCTCACCAAGCCACACCTCTAACCAAAGCAATCTCCCCAAGAAACTGTCTCTAAACCACAACATTCTTCCTGTGAAACTGACATGTCAACCACACCACCACTGTCTCACATCACTTTCACCCTACAAATGAGGACAAGTGTTTAAAATCAAAGTATAGGGCCGGAGAAATGGCTCATTGGTTAAGGCGCTTGTCTGCACAGCCTGAGGACCTGGGTTCGATCCCCAGTACTCACGTATGTCAGATGCACAAGGTGGTGCATGCGTCTAGAGTTCATTTGCAGTGGCTGGAAGCCCTGGCATGCCCATTCTCTCTCTCTCTCATCTATCTATCTGCCTCTTTCACTCTCTTAAATAAATAAATAAGTAAAATATTTTGAAATCAAAGTATAGTGCCCAGAGGCAGGGTTTGGGAGCCAATCCAGGCAGGGGTGCAAGGGTCCCAGGTTGGTACCTGAGAGGGATTCCTGAAGGGTGATCACATCCTGCAGGCGGGAAAAGGGCCCGGGCCCCACCTCTGTGCGTGCCCCCATCTTGAAGAAGTACCGGGTGTCGCTCTCCAGGCCATGGACCTCTGCGCTGAAGATGTTTCCTAAGGCAGAAGGTGAAGAGCAGGGTGATAGGTAGGACACGGCAGGAGGTGGGAATCAGGGCTGAAAAGCTGACTTTGTACTCAATTTACAGCTACCCCTTCCAGAAGCTTCCAGAACACTCTCATGGCTAAACTATGCTCTTGGCCAGCCAATGCCTTAGAGTGGGGGCCCTCACCCTCCGTGGTGAGCAGCGTCCACTGGTGCTCTGGTTGTGAGTGGTTGTTGCTGTAGAGGATCAGATATTCCACAATCTCACCGTTGGGCTCCGTGGGGGGGCACCAGTGCAGCCGAACGGTGGATGGTGTCAGGGGGCTCAGGCGCAGGTCAGAGGGCGGTGTTGAGGGCCCTGGAGTGCAGGGGAGAGGGTGAGGAATCAGAGACATGGACAGCCCTAACTCTAGGGTTGTCGGAGTCAGGGGATAAGGGCCATGTAGCAAAGAGGAGGTCCGGTCCTGATTGGAGAATTTCTGGAACCTCAGGGGTTCTGAGATGCCTCAGAAGAGAGGGCTGTCCTCTGGTGGCAGAGGGTGAGGGCCACTCACGGTCAGGCAGGGTGGAACGCTCTACCACTGAGCCAAAAGGCCCATCCATGTCCACGCCATGGGACTGTATTGCAAACTCGTACTTGGTGAATGGTTTCAGCCCACCAATGAGGATGTCTTCTCCAGAGCTGCTGGGACAAGAACAGGGCTGGAACCTTCTAGATGCTTTAAGAACTCCAGACCTATACCCCTGCCCCAAGCCTGACCCCAAGGCCAATTCCTGCAGGAAACTTCCCAAGAGGTCTGATATACATTGCACATGTCTCATCCCTGGGCCAGCACCCCTCTGTCCTCCAGGACCTTCCAGGACTAACTAGCTCTTTTGCTCCCAGGGAACTATCTCCAGGGCATCTTTTCCTTGGTTCAATTTATGTATCTGTGGCTTTGCACAGGAGGTTTTCTCACAGCAGCAACTCCTGGGCTATCTCAGGGGTCCATCTCCAGGCAATGGGAGCCTCTAAGCTTGGGACAACAGGGCAGTCCTGCCCTCCATCCCCCAAAGGGTGAGCTCAGGTTCTTCTGTGAGGGATGGGACCAGAGGACACTCTCTTCTCATTGTTACCCTATGTTCAGCTGGCAAGGAAGAGGACCCTGTGTACCTCGTGCAACAGCTGAGCACCCAGGACCCCTGCTGCCTCTCCACCCACCTGCAGCATGAGCCCTCTGCCCACCTTGTGTAGTAGGTGACCAGTGAGGCGTTCCTGAGTCCCCAGGGGCCGAAACGCACAGTATAGTTGACGATCTTGACGGTGGTGAAGTCGGGTTTCTTCCACCGAAGCCAGATGGAGGTGGAGCTGTTTGACTCGGCGTGGACATGAGCAGGGGGCAAGGGTGGCCCCCTCTGGATGGGCAGGTCTAGAAGAGAAAATCCCAGTGTGGGGGGAGGACACTTATAATTCCCAAAGCTCTTTTTGTTGATTTTCCTTTTTTTGTTGTTGTTTGAAACCAGATCTCATTATGTAGCCCAAGCCAATCTCTAACTCAATCCTCTGACCTCCACCTCCCCAAAGCTGGGGGGGTCATAGCTGTATGACACCATGCTTGGTGCTATCCCTCTTTTTTGGGGGGGTTGTTTTTGCTTTGTTTTGTTTTTCAAGGTAGGGTCTCACTCTAGCCAGGCTGACCTGGAATTCACTATGTAGTCTCAGGATGGCCTCGAACCCATGCAATCCTCCTACCTCTGCCTCCCGAGTGCTGGGACTAAAATATTTTTATTTATTTGCAAGGAGAGAGAGAGAGAGACAGAGAGAGAGAGAGAGAGAGAGAGAGAGAGAGAGAGAGAGAGAGAGAGAGAGAGAAAATGAGCATGCCAGGGCCTCAAGCCACTGCAAACAAGTTCCAGATGCATGCGTCACCTTTGTGCATCTGGCCTTACATGGGTGCTGGGGAATCGAACACAGGTTGCTAGGCTTTGCTGATAAGCACCTTAACCACTAAGCAATCTCTCCAGCCCCAATTTTGAACTTTTTGGTTTGTTTGTTTGTTTGAGGTAGGGTCTTAGTCTTGGCTGACCTGGAACTGACTCTGAAGTCCCAGGCTGGCCATGAACTCATGGCCATCTTCCTCCTGAGTGCTGGGATTAAAGGTGTGCACCACCACACCTGGTCCTCTTCCAATCCTGTGAGTTGAGTGGTATTATTCCCACCTCACATAAAAAAAAATCTGAGGCTCCAAAGAGTTGAAGTGATACTTTTACCAAGGTCACGCATAGCACAGACCATGAAGCACCATTCCTAAGAATGTGACTGACAGAAGCCGGCCATGGTGGCGCATGCCTTTAATCCCAGCACTCAGGAGGCAGAGGTAGGAGGATCACCATGAGTTTGAGGCCACCCTGAGACTACATAGTGAATTCCAGGTCAGCCTGGGCTAGAGTGAGACCCTACCTCAAAAACAAACAAACAAAAGAATGTGACAGAGACAGCCCATCACCACAGTTGATAGTCAGGTGCCTTAACTGAAATTTGAAATTCCAGCTCTGCCACTTTCTAGTTGGGTGACTTTGGGGAAGTCACTTCATCTGTCCTTACCTCCATTTCCTACTCTGTAAGTGGATCCGATGACAGTACCTATCTCACAGGATTGTTAGGGGGATTCAATTAGTTAAGGCTTATAAAGCGGGTAGGAAAGTGTCTGGCGCACAGTGTATAAACACTGGCGCAGAGTGTGTACTACTGGATGATAAATGTTTATGACACAAACATAATAAAATAAACTCCATGAGTGCAGGTACCTTATTGGTGGTGTTCATCACTAAATTCCCAGAACAGAGCTGGCACGTAGTACTCAGTAAAATATTTGCTGAATGAATAAATGAACAAACTGGAATTAGAACCTGGGATTCTTGGCTTCTGACTGAGCGCTTTGCTTTTCCTGCTGGGCCATCTGGTTGAGAGTCAGCCTGGGAGGCTGAGGTGAGGGAGTGTCAGGATGGGTCACTGAGGTGCCGCAAGGCAGTGTACCACAGGGCAAACCTTTGCCTGGGACCCAGGGGTCTTGGTCTTAGTCTAGGCTTCCTGTGACCTTCGATGAGTCCCTTTGCCTCAGAGAGCCTCAGTTTCCCTATAGACAGACCATAGGTTCCAGGATAATCTGATGGGTCATGTGACAGAGGTGGATGTGTTTGACAAGATTACTTTAAGGTCAAACTTAGGATCAGGAATCCCCCATCAGCCATGGGGTTTCTCTCTTTCCAAACCCTCCACATGAGGCCTGAGAGCACACCAGCAAGGTTCCTGCCCTGGGGATGGCTGAGGCATCCACACTGCCTGCCCACCAGCCTGGCCTGCTGGAAAGGGAAGGAGACACTCTCCAGGCCCTCCTGTCGCCCCTCACCTGGCGTGGGCGCCTTCTCGGTCGTGCCCTTCCACACTGCAGCGTAGCCATCCTCGTGTTTGTTGAATGCCACAAGCTTCACCTCGTAGAGCCGGCCAGGGACTGGGGAAGGCCACAGGGTCACCGTCCCATCCCCAGAGCGCACTCCATCTCCAACCAGTGGACCCAGGAAGCTCTGTCCACCCCCTCCCCAGGCCTCCTCACCGAGTTGGGTCAGCTCATACTGCTTCACTTTCTTCTTGAGCCGGACAGGCCCCACGTCCCAAGCCTGGTCTCCACGGCCTCCTGGGGGGCGGTCACCATCAGCTTCCTCCTCAGTCCCCACTTCACGCCAGTAAAGTTTGTAACCTGAGATCTGGGTGGGATGAGGGGGTGGTTGCCATGACACGACCAGGGACTCCATTTTTGCTCGGACCTTCAATTCTGCAGGGGCAAAGGGGACTGGGGACAGAGGCGTAGGTCGGGGGAAGAGAAGGGGAATAAGGTGGAGGTCCAAGGAGAGGATGGGGGGCAGAGTGACAGTCCTGTCAGTGTTTTCCCTACACAGTACCACTCAGCCACCACCCTAAGGGCCAGCCTGGGCTTGAGCATTGCATGCTGGGAATGCAGGGTTGTCCTCTGGACATGTACAGAGGGGTCAGTAGGGGGCAACACTGAGCAAGCGGGCAGTACTGGGCACACAGTAGTCTCTGCAAGCCTCCTGAAGGAACAAATGTAGACAAGAGGCTACTGGGCCCTGGAAGGAGATCTGGAGCCATAATTGGGGGAGTTTTACTTGGACCCCAAGAGTAGGGGATTAGCTATGGGTCCGCACACTGTCTGAAGCACTTTGCAGGTGTATTTTAACTTCACAAGTCTGTAATATGGTAAACATACTCTTATCTTCATTTTCCAGATAGAACTAAGGCTCAGGTGAGTTGATTGACTTGTGTAATGTCAGAACCCTGTGCTAGTGTTGTCTGTAGTCAATCACTCTAGACACAAACAACGATCTCGGCCCTCGAAACAGCTACTCCTTTACTAGCTTACACTGTGCGCTAAGCACTTTATTTATTTATTAATCCTCACGGCTCCTTGGAGTCATGAAGCTTAAGAGCTATGACTGGCTGGTCAGAGGTCACAGAGTGAGTGGAGAGGACACCTGAGCCCAGCCTCTCACCCGTGATGGTCATCATCTCCCTGATGGTCAAGCAGAAGAGATCCACAGCAGATCTGTGACAGATGGGATTGGGGAGCCTGGTTCCAAGGACACAGTACCCACACACACACTGCCCCATGTTGCCCCTTGCAACCCCCCCATACCATGGCTCTGGTTGTGCGCCCCGGGTGTTCTGTGCTGTGTCCACTGGGAGGGGGCTCCATAGCCAGCCCCGGTGCCAGCCGAAATCCGGACTCGGTATACCTTGTTTGGCTGAAGTGAGTTTAGTGTAAGCTGTGTCTCATTCCCTGGCACCTCGGTGGAGAAAACCTGGTCTGCTGAGACAGAAGAGATAGGCCACTGGATAGCCGGCTGGGACCATGACCTCTCAACTCATTACACTGACTTCCCCACTTCAGTCCAATGACTCAGCGTTGGGCAGGCTCCATGGCTCCGGGTGGACGCTGAGGCTGCCAATCAGCCTGGGGTTCAGCATGAGGAGGCTGCAGGGTGTTCTCCTCCTTCCCCAGGTGTTGTCAATGACCCCAAACATACGGAGGCACAAGGGCGTGAGGCTGACAGTGGCACATGGAGTCTAGAGCTCTTACTGCTGCAAATGGCTCCTGCCCTGCTCGCCCTCCTCTGCTATACCTGGCCTCACACCTATCCGTTTCACTCGCTGTCCCCTTCAGCACCACACAGCCTCCTAGAGGCACCTCTGTCTCCTCAACAGGCCCAGCCCATGACCCAGTTCTTCACAAATATACCTTTGACCTCTCATCACTTATCTTGTTAAAAATATATATTTATTTGCAAGTAGAGAGAGACAGAAAAAAGACAAAGAGAACAGGTGCAAACAGACTCCAGGCGCATGTGCCACTTTGTGCATATGGCACTGGGAAATCAAACCTGGGTCAGTCATTAGGATTGCAGGCAAGCGCCTTTACCACTGAGCCATCTTGAGACAGCCTCATGAAGCCCCAGATTGTCCTTAAATTCCATACGGTAGCTAAGAATGACCTCGAAGTCCTGATCTTGCTTCGACTTCCCAGTTTTATGTGGTTCTGGGGATAGAACTCAGGCCTTTGTGCAGGCTAGGCAAGCACACTACCAATGGAGCCACATCCCCAGAGCTCATGTGCATTTTGGGCTGAGAGGGCTCCACTGGTAATAAAGGGTAATTTTACAGATAGGGAGACTGAGGCAGCTTCCACTGATTACACACTGCAGCCACCTCCCTTCGCCCTGAGGTGCCCTCTTTGCCTTCCCAATCCCCTTGCTGTCCCCAGTGCTCCTACACTCTGCCCCCATCCAGTAGACCCCCGACTCTGCTGGAGCAATCCTTCCCATCGAAGACCCCCAGCACCTGCCCTACTCACCTTCCTTTCCCAAACCGTACTCTATCTTGTACTTCACCACCTGCCCGTTGCTCAGGCTGGGGGGCAGGGGCAGCCATGCCACCCTGATGTCCGAGGGGTTGGGGCTGGACAGGGCAAGCTGGGGTGCTGCGCTGGGGACTGAGACAGAAGAACAGCAGGGTGAGCTCTGCTCCACCGACGTGGAAGGCCAGATCAGGAGAGGTCAGAGACTTGCCCAGGTCACACAGCAAGTCAGAAGGATCTGAGGGAGGAAAGGAGCCTCTCAGGGGAGCCCCCAAGCTGGAGGACGAAGGGACATCCTGCTCACCCCGAGACTAGAGTATGGTATGGGCACCAGCTTCCACACCCAATAGCTGGATGGTACATGGGTATGGGGGGGAGGGGAAGGGCTGTGAGATATGGGGAAATCACAAGACCTGGCTGTCCTACTGACCTTGGGCAAGTCACTTTTGCTTTCTGGGCCTCACTTTCCCCAATTTTACACTGGGGAGAAGAAACTCAGCCCACTTCCTTTCAGGGCACAAAAGATACTGTGAGGCAGGGGAAAGAGCCTGGGGTACACTAGTGAAGAAAAGGGAGCCACCCTCCTGGGGAGTCTTAGGGCCCCAGGATGCCTGCTACAGGTTTGGAGGCCCTACCATCATCCAACGTGTGCACCAGGGCTGGGCTGGAGGTGCGGCTCGCCCCCAGCTGGGAGTACGCCACTACGTAGAACTCATAATCTGTGTTGGGTTCCAGGTCCCGAACTTGCAGCTCTGTGGTGTCATTGTTCACTGCAAACTGGTATTCCACATTGTCCATGCCTGGGGTGGTGGCATAGGGGACAAGGGGCCTGTCACAGGGCCACCCCAGGCCTGACCAACTTAGTACTCCAGTCTATGGCAGAGCCTAGTTATAATTACATCACCCCAGACAATATGAGCCAGAGAATAAACTCCCTGGCTTACTGGTACTTTTTATTGTTGATTCCAGAACCTGTTGGAAGTTCTTCCACCGTCCCTCCCTCCCTCCTTTTCTCCCTCCCCCATCTCTCTCTCTCTCTCTGTAGTGTCTCAGCTCTAGCCCAGGCTGACCTGGAACTCACTATGTAGTCTCAGGCTGGCCTTGAACTCATTGCAATCCTCCTACCTCTGCCTCTCAAGTGCGGGGATTAAAGGTGTGCACCACAACACCCGCCCAACCACGGAAGTTCTTTTTGATATCTAATTGAAATGGCTCCTCTACAGTTAGTTAATTGGTGTGGTAGATTTCTTATCTCCAGGAATGCCAAAGGAGAAGCATTCTCCCTTCCCCCTTTCTTTCCTTTTTAAAGTATTTATTTAATTTATTTATTTAGAGAGGTGGAACTCCTGCCATTGCAAATGAACTCCAGGCGCATGCACCTCTTGTGCATCTGGCTTTATGTGGGTACTGAGGAATCAAACCTGGGCCGTCAGGCTTTGCAAGCAAGCACCCTTAACCACTGAGTCTTTCCTCCAGCCTCCCCCCCTTTCTCAAGGCAAAGTTGGCTGATAGTCAGTGCACAAGCTAAAGACGATGACTAACGGATCAGGTGGGTGCATGCATCTCTCCTGTGGGCTCCCACCTAGCCCATCCGATCTGCAAAGATGCCCACAGGGCAAATCTTCGGTCACTCAACCTTTTACCCTCTTCCCCACGTGCCCCGTGGAGGCGGGGCGCCTGGGGTCTCAGGTAGACGTACCCCGTGCCTTCTGGTAGTGGAGGGAGAAGCCGATGATTTGCTCGCTGTGCAGCTCGGGCCGCTCCCAGGCCACCAGCACTGCGGAGCTGCTCAGCGGCGTGGCGGTGACCCGGGTGGGAGCGCTGGGCAGCCCCTCGCGCACCACCACGGCCAGCGGGGCGGCGGCGCACGCCGTGCCCGCGCTGTTCTCGGCCACGCACTGGTAGTAGCCGGCGTCCTGCAGGCCGATCTGGGTGATGACCAGGCTGCCGCCGCCGCCCTGCACCTTGACGCGCCCGTTGGGCCGCAGCGGCGCCCCGTCGTGCAGCCAGCGCAGCGCCGGCCGCGGCTCCCCCGACGCGCGGCACACGAAGCGCGCGGTGCTCGCCCGGCTCCGCGACAGCGCCTCGGGCGCCTGCGAGATGGCCGGGGCCTCTGCGGGCGGGAGGACCACGCTGACACGGGCTCGGCTCCCCAGCGAGCGACCCCCGCCGCTCGGCCAGCCCAGCCTCCCTTCCCCTCCCCTCCACGGCTGCCCAGCGCCGAGCCACCCTCGAGGACCACCCGGCCTCTGCTGCGATCCGCTTCTCCGGCTCTAACTGCTCGCCCCAAACCCCCTTCTCCATCCCCTCTAAGGCTCAGACCAGTTTACCCAGCCCCCAGCAAGTCTGGTCCCCAATGTTGTGTGTTCAAGACAGGGTCTCATGGCACAGGCTGGCCTTGAACTTGAAGCAATCCTACTGCTTCAGCCTCCCAAGTGCTGAATTACAAGCCTGTGCCAGGCTTTTTCTTCCCTTCCCTTTCCTTTCCTCCCTCACTTTTTCCTTTCCTTCCTTCCCCTCCTTTCCTTCCTTCCCCTCCTTTCCTTCCTTCCTTCTCCCCTCTCCTTGTTTGAGACAGGGTCTCTGGTAACCCAGTCTGACCTCACACTTGCTATTAAAGTCAAGGATGACCTTAAACTTCTGAACTCCACACACACATGCACCCTCTGCTGGAATTTATAGGCCTGAGTCCACATGCCCGGTTTAAGGGAAGCTGACAATGGCACGCAGAGCCCCAGGCATTCTAGGCAAGCACTCTACCAATTGAGCTACATCCCCAAACCCCCCAGTTTTGGCCCACTCCCCCAAGTCACCTAAACCAGGCCCTAATCCTGCCTCAACTGACCCAACTCTCCCGTCCTCCAGCTACCACGTCTAATCCACGCCCCTCCCCCTTAATAAATAAGGGCATCCCCTCCTCGCCCTGTGGCACCCTCCAAGATCGCCCCTCCTCCCTCTGACACCCACTGGCCTGCTTCCCCGCCCCTTACCCAGCACTCGGAGCTCCGCGGCCGCGGTGGCGAAGTGGCGCGTTAGGGGCTTGTTGGCGCGGCAGACATAGACGCCCGAGTGCCGGGGCTGCGCGCTGGCGATGAGCAGATTAGTGCGGCCCAGCACGATGACGTCGGTGGAGATGGGCTTCCCGTCTGGGGAGGAAGGAGGCTGGAGGAGGGGTCGCTAGGACTGGCCCTCCACCCAGTCGCAGGACCCCAGGGTCCCCCCTCTACACAGGCCCTGCCTGGAATCTAATCTGGTGGCCCTGATCCCTATCAGCTCTGCTGGTAATAGGGTAGGTAGAAGGGAAGCTGAGGGGGGCTGGGGTACAGTCAGAGCGTCCCTAGTACTGAGGCAGGCATCTAATAATATATGTCCACAGTAGCTGGTCAGTCACCACTATTCCATTATGAAGTTCACTTCTCTCCTATATGGACTTTATTTATTTTTCGAGGTAGGGACTCGCTCTAGCCCAGGCTGACCTGCAACTCACTCTGTAGGCCCAGACTGGCCTCAAACTCACAACGATCTTCCTACTTCTGCCTCCCAGTGCTGGGATTAAAGGCGTGAGCCACCATGCTTGCCTTCCTTCTATATAGTTTTAGTATAAGACGATAGTGTTGGGAAGACACATCAAGGGCTTGAAAATCAATCTCAATCTCTCTCTCTCTCTCTCTCTCTCTCTCTCTTTCTCTTTGTAATATTTCATAATTACATTTGGGGTTCTCCATGTAGACCCCACCTTGTTGCCCACCGCAGGTCCCTAACTTGAAGCCTCTAAGATACCACACCATCCTGTCCCAAGCCCTCCAGCCTCCCCCTGCCCTTCCCTCCCCACTCACCCAGTCGGACCCAGGACACAAAAGGCGTGGGGTCAGCAGAAGCCACACATTCCATCACCACACTCTGGCCAGACACCACTGTGGTGTTCTCTGGGGCAGCCACGATGACCACATCCTGCCCCCTGGTGGCCGCCAGCGAGCCTGCAGAGAAGACAGGACAGCCTTAGCCCTGGGCATCTTCGCAGGCAGTACCACCTGCTGCTGGGTAACTTGATGAGGCAGGTGGTCAGGGACATCAGAGTTCCATCTGTCACATGAGTAAAACAGCTACCACGTTCATCAGAGCTGGAGCTGGAACTCGGAGCTCTTTCTCTTGGAAGAATGACCTCCCACTCACTTAGTGCCCCAGAAATGGCTGCATAGATCAACATCTCCCCCAACCCATTATTCCTTCCCAAATCCAGTCCTCACTCTGAGCTGAGGATGGCTAGGTGGTGGTGGTGGGGTGCTTGTCTGGGATGCAGCACTAGTAATTTCAACCCCTACCCTGCCATTAAGACACTGTGTGCCTAAGGTAAATCACTTCCTCCACACGACCTTGGGGTCCTAAGTGGGAAAAGCATAGGGGTAGGTTCCAGTTTCTGCTGGCTGGGAAGCCCTGCGGATTTCTCAGAAGGAACGTCACCCTCAGGCAGAACGGTGAATACCAGGTTTGCTCAGCAGGTGGAACTCCTCCCCAGAAAGTGCATTGCCTACCAGGAGCTGAGCCCCAAACAAGTGAGAGACAGGCGGGGTGGTGACAGGCGAGGAGGAAGAAGGGTTCAAGTAAGTGTCCTTGAGGGAAGCCTGGAGTGAGATCTGTTGAGCAGACATTTTCCATTCCTATCTTAGCTATTATTCTAATCCCTGCAAGAGTGGGACATTTGATCACTGGTCCAGGGTCACACCCATGGTGAGCAGAGGAATCAGGATTCAAACAAGTTGATGTGACCATCAAAGCCTTGTCACCTTTCTACTCCTGTGGGATGGGGGGGATTTAAAGAAAGGCACACAAGGACAGGCATAGGCTGCATGGAGCCAGACTGCAGTACAGAGCAGGGAGAGTGGGGTTAGACTCTACTCTCAGAGCCCTTCTGGAGGCTGGAGGTGCAGGAGAGCTGGGGCCAGGGCACTGACACCCCTCCTCTCTGATGTGCCCACCTGCCCACCAGGTACACCAGCTACCTCTCTTTTTAAAATTTTTTAAAATTTATTTGCAGAGAGATAAAAGAGAGACAGAGAATGAGTGCACCAGGGCCTCCAGCTGCTGCAAAATAACTTCAGATGCATGTGCCACTTTGTGTAACTGGCTTTATGTGGGTGGGTGCTGGGGAATCAAATTCCAGTCATTAGGCTTTGCAGGCAAGTGCCTTAACTGCTAAGCCATCTCTCTAGCCCCAGCCACCTCTTTTTTTTATAATATTTTTTTAAAAATATTTTATTTATTCATTTTCAGGCAGAGAAATACAGAGAGAGAGAGAGAAAGAGAGAGAGAGAGAGAACACACCAGGGCCACCACCTTGTGGGTCTGGCTTATGTGGGTCCTGGGGGGGCCTTAGGCACTGGAAGCAAGTGCCTTAACCTCTGAGCCATCTCTCCAGCCCTTTTTATAATATTTTTATTTATTTTTAAGTAGAAAGAGAAAGAGAGAGAAAGAGAGAGAGAGAGAGAGAGAGAGAGAGAGAGAGAGAGAGAACGAACACCAGGGCCACTACCTTGTGGGTCTGGCTTATGTGGGTCCTGGGGAATTGAACCCAGGGCCTTAGGCACTGGAGCCAAGTGCCTTAACCTCTGAGCCATTTCTCCAGCCCCAGCCACCTCTTTTTGAGACAAGGCCTTTCATTGATGTGGAGCTCACCAATGGGCTGGACTAGCTGGAGAGGTAACTGACTGTCTGATTCCCCAGCACTGGGATTACAAGTACACCCCGACACCTAGGATTTTTATGTAGGCATTGGGAGTTGAACTCAGGTCTTGTCATGGTTTGATCCAGGTGTCCCCCACAAACAAATGAATGTGTTCTGATAGATCGATCCTCAGCTGATGGCAGTTTGGGTTTTGCAACCTCGATGAAGCTGTGTTGTCAGGGGCGGGCTTATGGGGGTTATAAGCCAGCTTCCCCTTGCCAGTATTTGGCACACCTTCCTGCCGCTGTTTGCAGTGCTGTGGCAGAGGTGATGTCCACCCTTCTGCTCATGCCATCATTTTCCCTGCCAGGATGGAGTCTCCCCTCGGGTCCATAAGCCAAATAAACCCATTCCTCCACAAGCCGCTTTTGTTTGGGTTCTTTCTGTGCAGCAACTAGAAAGCTGACCGCAACAGGTCTTTATGCTTGTGAGGCAAGGATGGCGCTGAATGAGCTTTCCCCTCAGCTCTTGGCCCCAGTTCTATCCCCAGTTGGAACTGCTTCCCCATCACCATGTGAAGGCTGAGCCTGGACCTCTGTGACCACTTCCCAGAAACCCCCAGGTCTCCTTCATGGCCTCCTTACCTCTGAAGGCCACGCTGAGTGAGGCCTCGTGGCTGAAGCGCCTGCGGGCGGAGTTGGTGGCCACACAGCGGTAGGAACCCGAGTCACTGTCCTGTACCCCCAGGATCTGGAGAACGCCATTGGGAAGAGTGATGAGCCTTGGGAAGGAGCAGAGGGTGCCCGTGAGGTGGGAGGGGCTGCAGGGAGCGGCCCACACTCAAAGAAATGCAAACTGCAACTAGGAGAGAGGGATGGGGAGCCAGGCCTGGTGGCTCAAGCCTTTAGTCCCAGCACACAGGAGGCAGACGTCGTCGGAGGACTGCAGTGAGTTCAAGGCCAGCCTGAGACTACATAGTGACTTCCACAGGTCACCCTGGGTTACAGCGAGACCCTAACCTTACAAACAAACAAATTGGGATGGGGAAGATGGGGTTCAGTGGTTAAAGGTGCTTGCTTGCAAAACCTGCCAGCCTAGGTTCAATTCCCCACCACCCAAGTAAAGCCAGATGCAAGGGGGCCACACTTTAAGAATGTCCTCTGATCGCCACATGACACACACTCATACCCACACAAATAAATGCATTTTGTTTAAAAAGGATTCTTAAAAAAAAAGTTCAAGATACAATCTCACCTATCAGACTGGCAAAAGCCAAAAAGTTTTATAATGCCATAGGTGGGTGAGGAAATCGGGGGGAAACACCCCTGTCTTGTTGGTGCCATCCAATACACCCTCTTTCCTGGGCAAACTGATTAACAGGTCAATATCAAAATTATAGGGTTGCGGGCTAGAGAGATGGCTCAGAGGATAAGGCACTTGCCTCTGGTGCCTAAGGCTCTGGGTTCAATTCCCCAGGACCCACATAAGCCAGACCCACAAGGTGGTGACCCTGGTGTATTCTCTCTCTCTCTCTCTCTCTCTCTCTCTCTCTCTCTCTCTTTCTCTCTCTCTCTCTCTCTCCTTGAAAATGAATAAATAAAATGTTTAAAAAAAATTATAGGGTTGGGCATGCACTGGGTAGGCAGAGGTAGGAGGATCGCTGAGAGTTCAAGGCCAGCCTGAAACTACAGAGTGACTTTCAGGTCTGCCTGGGTTAGAGTGAGATCCTACCTTGAAAAAAAATGATAGGAACCTTTGGAGTCAATAATGCCACTTTGAGGATTCTATGTCTGTGCACAAAAACATGTCAAATGACATTCACTCAATGCTGTCCCTAAAGCTTGAGACTGGAGACAAGCCAGGAGTTCAAGTGTGGGTGGGGCTTGTCTACCTGGGTGTGGGGTCCTACAATGGAATACTAGGGGACAGCTCCATGGGAGCTGGTGGAGAGGGGATCTCCAAAACTGGTTGTGTCTAGGGTGGGGACTAGGGGGCTGGGAAAGGGAAGGACTCACTTTTTGCTTTATTAAGTATTCTATAAAAGTTGAATTTGTGTATGTGTATATATGTGTTTACATGTATGGGTACACATGCCATGGCATACTTATGGAGGTCAGAGGACAATTTCAGGGTGTCGTCCTCTCCTCCACCTTGACTGATCTCTTATTTTGCTGGTCTGTGAGTTTCGAATTCTCCTGACTCTACCTCCCATTGCTGAGAGCTGGGATTTCGACTTAGTGTGGGTTCTAGGAACACAAACTCTGGGGTTGTCAAGCTTGAATGCAACAAGCCTTTATCTCCCCAGCAGACCCAATGTGATTTTTTTTACCCCTTTCCTATATTCTCTCCTCTTTGCCCTGATAAAAATCCTGTGATCGGGCTGGAGAGATGGCTCAGCGGTTAAGGCACTTGCCTCCAGTGCCTAAGGCCCCGGGTTCAATTCCCCAGGACCCACATAAGCCAGACCCACAAGGTGGTGGCCCTGGTGCATTCTCTCTCTCTCTCTCTCTCTCTCTGTCTTGAAAATGAATAAATAAAATATTTTAAAAAATCCTGTGATCCACATTATTTTAATTTGACCCTCAAAAGATTCCCAAGAGACAACCTCTACTTACTGAAGCCTCACTTGAGGCTCACCGTAGGGTGTTTTCCTAAGGAAAAAGATTTGGAGTTAAAACTTGAACTCGGATCTTTTGACCCCCAAATGCCATGTTCATACCACTAGCCTATGTCAGCAGCTACTAAGGGGCTTGGAATACCTTTGGAAAAGAAGGGTGTGGTTTCTAGGAGGTCTCTCTCAGCCAGCAATCTGCACCCATTGGGTCAAGAGAGGTAGGATGGAACAGGGCAGTATGGAACCTCTGCCCTCCTGGCTACAGGTTTGGGAAGTACTGTAGACCTTGTTTGAAAAAAAAAAAAAGTCATGACTTGGGGTGGGGAGGTTCAGACAGTGGACACTGGGCCATAGCCCAAACAGGGGGTGGACGGGTTCTAACTAGGACTTCTGCAGGGTTAGCTCCAGGTAGCAAAGTTTTAACTAAGTTTCTCAATAGAATAGACAGCTTCAGTCCCTAGGGTGAGGGTTGGGTGGGGCAGTTATAAAGGAAGAACCCTTCACTCTTTCTTTGTTTGGTTTGGTTTTTCGAGGTAGGGTCTCTCTCTAGCCCAGGCTGACCTGGAATTCACTATGTAGTCTCAGGCTAGCCTTGAACTCAGGGCAATCCTCCTGCCTCTGCCTCTGAAATGCTGGGATTAAAGGCGTGTGTCACAATGCCTAGCTGGATCCCTTCACTCTTTGGGAAGCAGGGGCTGAGCAAATCTACTGTGAGAAGTGAAATGGCTGTGGATCCAAGAAGGGTTTTGGGAGTCATTCTGGACACATACTTAGAAACCTCCTGTGGCCCCAACATGTAAAGAAAACACACTCCTTCCCTTATCCCCCCAGGCAAGCCTCTCGTCCCCCAGCCTCTCACTTCAGCCCCAAGCCTGCCCACATAGGAGCCAGCAGGAAGATGCTAGGCTACCCAGCATGAAAAATCCGATGGGGAAAAAAATGGGAAAGGACAAGCAAAACCCATCTGAACAGAGACCCTCCCCCCCTTCCTCCTCCTCATCCAGCCGACTGTGCCTCTGGGAGCTGCCCTACTTCCTAACCCAGGGTCCCTGGTTAATGGTGAATCAGATGCCAAGAGCCAATACATTCTTTGACAAACATCATTTCCTTAACCCTGCAACTCTGGGTGTGGGGTGAATGGATGTTCACCTTCCCCAGGCACCGAGCTGTTGTGCTCTTAGAAACATATCCAAGACACATTGCTCAGCTTGGGTTGGGGAGTCATAAAATGGTGCTTAGGAAGCAATTCTATTTTTGGAAAATAGATAAATAATAGGTGGAATATGTGTAGAGAACTTCAAGCTTGTGCAGTTCATGAGTCTTCTCTGTGCGTGGCATTACTGGGGATTCATTTGTTGAGCTGCTGGTCTGGAGTTAATTTGCAATGGCTGGAGACCCTGGTGCACCCATATTCACCCTATCTCCTCTCTCTCTCAAATAAATAAATAAATAAATAAATACTATTTAAGCCGGGCGTGGTGACGCACGCCTTTAATCCCAGCACTCGGGAGGCAGAGGTTGGAGGATTGCCGTGAGTTCAAGGCCACCCTGATACTCCAGTGAATTCCAGGTCAGCCTGGGCTAGAGTGAGATCCTA
>PVHP010028894.1:0-22789 GCA_004024765.1 Zapus hudsonius | reverse complement strand
ATGATGGTTTCTGCCCGTTTCTGAATAAGGAATTAGTTTACTTGATGTGGGGGCCAATACAAGCTTTCATTGAATATGCGGTGTGTGTTCTTTTCTATGTACTAGTTGTGTTTGGGTGGAGTTGTAACTATAGATGCTTAAGCTGCAGAGGTTACGGGTGTTCCAGCAGCTCTGCACTATTGTCTGGTATACAATGCACTTTGGGGGTCAGAGATCTTCTCTGGATATAGTCAGCACTGTGTCTTGAGACTGGGGTTCAGGGGTATTCAGAGAAGACTTACTTGCTCCTCCTCCCCCTCTGTATCCCAGCTTGGTGGGTTCATAGATCTCCCTGTTACCCCTCTGGCAGATGCCTGCCAGGGAGCCTTTGCTCTCTAGTTGTAATCGGAGTGAGGCCCTCTGGGGGTGCTGTTGGGCAAGTTCTGCCCAGAACGAGGCTGCATCACTAGGTTTTAACTCAACAAGTATCTTCCCTGTCTGATGCGTTCTGTCCCCAGGCTGGTTTTATCATTCACCAGAGTGGAGCACCCTGCCCTCAATGCTCCACATCGGCCTCCTCCCCGCCAGGAGAATTGCAGGTGCTGTTCCCGTTTGTGTTCCCTGTAGCTCGAGACCAAGATAGGCTCTTCTTCACCAGCCTGGAGCTCACAGGAGTGGGTTCCCCGTTCCCCTCTAGGGGATAGATGCTGGGCCTACAGGGCGTACCACCCCCCCCACCCTCTACTGACCAGCTCCCTCCCTCCCACCCACAGCACTTCTCACCTACTTTCTTCGGCTTGTATAGACCTGGGTGAATATGTCCAAGTCACGCCTGCTTTCTCCTCTTGTCTCTGCAGCTCAGGGGGCTGGACAGTGGTCTTCGCTGCTGAGCTCTGCGTCTCATGCAGGCCGGTGTTGTCCATGCTGAGAGTTCCTGCTGGAGCCAGGAACCCACTGTGCTGGGCTCTTTTTAATCTTCATTTTGAAACAGGATTTCACTAAATTGCTGAGGCTGGCCTTGAACTCATCCTGTAGCCTTGCTGGGGATTGAACATCCTCCTGCCTTTGACTCTGCAATACCTGAATGGCAGGCTTGCTCCTTCTGGCCAAGCCAAGCAGCAGCATAGATCAAGGTTGTGAGGTGCAGTGAGGTTAGGTTGTTGAGTCCTCACAGTGAGGAAGTAGAACTCAGATTCCAAAGCACTGCTGCTGGCCTGCTTCTTTCCCCTGACTTCTACAGTCTGAATAATGCCATCCACTTAAACTTTTTATTTATTTATTTATTCATTCATTATGAAAAAGTGTGGTCATACCAGAGCCTTCTGCCACTGCAAACAAACTCCAGATGCGCCACTTTGTGGATCTGGTATTATGTGGGGACTGAGGAATCAAACCCAGACCACCAGACTTTACAAGTAAGCCCCTTTAACCACTGAGCCCTATTTTAAAAATAACTCTGCCATGGCTGGGGAGATTGCTCAGCAGTTACAAAAAATTGCCTGCAAAGCCGGACAACTTGGGTTCAGTCTCTCAGTATCCACATAAAGCCAGTTGCACAAAGTGATGCATACATCTGGAGTTCTTTTGCAGTGGTGAGTGGCCCTGGTACCCATCCTCCCTCCCTCCCTCTCTCTTCTCTCTTTCATTTTTCTTTCCTTGGAAATAAATAAAAATATTTTTAAAAGGCTGGATGTGGTGGTGCACTTGGGAGGCCAAGTTAGGAGCATCACAGTGAGTTTGAGGCCACCCTGAGACTACATAATGAATTCCAGGTCAGTCTGGGCTAGAGCCAGACCCTACCTCAAAAAATAACAAAAAATGAAAAAAAAAAAAAAACCACCAAACTAATACAGAAAGAGTCATCTTTATTTTAATGGATCTAAAACAGAATTTCAAGCAAGAGGACTTAAGGGAATCTTTGTAGTGCCCATTATGATGCCACGAGCTGTGTGGAGGACATCTCACATTCAAACCATGCTAGGTATGGTGTCTGTGTTAATCAGCTTTCCAGCACTATAGTGAATCAACTGAGATAATTATAAAAAGAAAAGATTTGCTTTGGCTCATGGTTCTGAAGCTTCTAGTCCACAATCAAGTGGTCCCATGGGTTTTTGCCTCTGGCAAAGCCACACATCATGGGGAGAGTGCATGGCCAGGAAGCAGAAAGAAAAAAAGGTCAGTCCCACAGTCATCTTCAAGGTCATGCCCCTGACAGGAGACAGAAACTGGCTGGGCAGTCGGGGTAACAGAACCCCAAAAGTGAATGGTTTTTCATTCCTTGACTAAAAGCAGGAAATGTCACTAAGCCTGCAGAAGCCTGGATGTCACACCCTCCTGGAAAGATTTCTAGATTAAGATTGCACCCTTCCTAGAGGACAGAAACTGAAAACCGCTAAAAATGTATATAGGCACATGGATGTATTTAAAGGTGATGCTAAGTTACTAAAAACAGACTTCTAGGATTTCAACTTGAAAAATAAGTATTTGTTTATGCCTACTATAGCAGTAGTCAGATGTTTTTAAGTATAAAAGAGAGTCCAAAATTCAACTCTAATTTTAGATTGTCATGAGGACTCAATTAAAAGTTTAAAAATTTAGATGGGTTTAACACTTATAATAACAAAATTTTAACAAATTGCTTGATTTGTACTACAATTTTCGGCAATCCTCTACCTCTGCTTCCCCAGAGCTGGGTCATGGGTGTGTGACATGTCTGGCTCTAATCAAGGTTTTTCTTCTTGCAATTATAAAGGTCTTCTAAAGTATCAACTTGTACCCCAATTTCTTATGGGCAAGCCTCTAAGAATCTGCACAATTTGCCACAAAGGGCTCTCCTTTGAGGGATAAGACATCCACCAGAACGCTATTAGCTGTACTTTCATAGCAGTAGAGGTTGTATAGGAGTGACCAGCCAGGTGTAATCTAGAATTCTCTACGATGTGGTATCATCTGCTAATCTTCTGAGACATGTCTGCTTGCCCTCCAGGGCCGCTCCACCCCAGAGTCTGTGTGTGTGCTTTGTCGTGGTCTTTCAGCTTGGCTACACTTCCTGCATTTGTCATCACCACTTATTTCCAGTTTAGTTTGATGGCTCAGACCATCAAGCTCGCTGTGCAAGTGTGATTCCCCAGAACCCACACGCATGCTGGGTGTGGTGGTACCTGCCTGTGATCCCAGCAATCTGAAGGAGAGGTGGATCCCTGGGGCAAGCTGGCTACATTAGCCAAATCAGTAATGCGGTGTTTTGGAGCAGATTCCCCCATTGGCTCATGTGTTCTGAATGCTTGGTTCCAAGCTGGAGGTGGTGTTTCTGGGGGAGGGCTGTGGGGTGGTATAGCCAGCTCTCCCTTGGTAGAGTTAAGCTCACTGTCCTGCTGCTGCTGTCTGCCACCTGCAGTGGAAGAGATGATCTCCTGTCTTTGCTTCCGCTCAAGACTGACTGTAAGCCCAGATATTTTTTACTCCCATCAGCTGCTTTTGGTTGGATGCTTTGTCCAGCAACATGAAGGGAACTACAAATGAGACCCTGTCTGAAAAAGGTGGGAGAGGAATTGAGGACACAACCTCTGACCTCCACACACACTTGCACCAACCCACGCCTCCCTTGTTGCTACTCTCCTCATGTCTTTTATTTTCAAGGCAGGGGCTCCCTCTAGCCCAGGCTGACCTGGAATTTACTGTGTTCAAGGCTGGCCTTGAACTCACATTGATCCTTCTACCTCGCCTCCCAAAGGTGTGCACCACCATGCCCAGCAAAAATGTCTTAATCTGACTTTAGAAATAACCTAAAAAGCTGGGTGTGATGGCACACACCTTTAATCCCAGCACTTGGGAGGCAGAGGCAGGAGAATCGCTGAGTTTAAGCCAGCCTGAAAGTACAGAGTGAATTCTAGGTCAGGCTGAGCTTGAGAGAGACCCTACCTCAAAACAAGCAAACTAAATTTAAATAAAGCACTTGAGTGAGCCTGAGAACTTGAGTGCTGACCCCTAGGGCCTACGTCAAATGCTGGGCACCATGAGATGCGTCTGTGCACCCAGTGCTAGGCAGACAAGCAATCTATCTCATGGCTCACTGGCTGGCCAAGTGGGTGAGCTCCAGGTTTGAGGAAGAGATCCTGTCTACAAGTGTCTCCCTGCATACACACGTGTGCACACTCAACACATGCAAACAAAATGTCAAAAATATTGCAGGGACTAGGGAATACTAACATGTGAACTTAGAACAAATGGGGAGCCAGGCATGGCGGTGCCTTTAATCCCAGCACTCCAAGTGAATTCTAGGTCAGCCTAGAGCAAGACACTACCTCAAAACTGCAAAAGAAAAAAATGAATGGGGAGCCAGGTATGGCTGTGCAGGCACAAACCTGTAACTCCTCCTCGCCTTGGGCCCAGGAAGCCTGGCCTCTCTCCCTGCTTTCTAAGGACTCCAGTCTTTTCTATCAGGTTACCTGAGAACTCTGGTAGCACCTCAGACTTAGGCTGCCTTTTCCTTCATTTTGCCATTAATCAGGATGTTTTAAAATTAGTTTGCCTTCACATCACCAGGGGGCGCTAGTGACCTGGCTTACGTGCCTCATGCTGTTAAACAGATGGGTTGTGACAATCACTGGCTTCTTAGAAATCAACCAGCTAAGGACTATTTCTGTTGTCATGTAAACCCAAACCTTAACATGCTTGAGAATCAAACATGATCTTTCTAGGTGCAAAATCCACTTTTGTCTCTTCAATCTCTTCCTGCTGGGCATGGTGTCACAGGCATTTAGTCCCAGCACTGGGAAGGGGGGGTGAATTCCAGGTCAGCCTGGACTAGAGCAAGACCCTACCATCAAAGACTTCCTACTGCCAATGTTGCAGCTAGCTCACATTCCAGATCTTCATCGTGAGCATGGGCTGGGAGGCTTTAAAAAGACAAGTAACTTCAACTGTCACATTCCCGGCGGGGAGTTAAATTACATAGTCAATACTGCAGTGTTCCAACCATGTGTTATTTCCCATAAGGTATTATTTTTTTCCCCCAGCCAACCTAAAAATAATTGCTACCTTGAGTTGTACCCAACAGGCGGAGGGGCGCCGCGTTGCTGGTAGTGGTGAGGACGAATGCCTTCCTAACAGGCGCAGGCACAGGACAGTTTGCAAAGCCCTGTTCTGATCACCAGGCTTGGCACTCACTCCAAGAGACTTGGCTCTATGTTAAAGAAGCCCAGACAGCACTTTGCTTCCATCTCGATTCTTTTGGCAAAGCTCGTCCACAGCAACTACTTCCACAGTAGGTGACGAAATACAAGGTTCCACTTCACATGCTGGCATTGCTAGGAACATGGTTTCCCCCTTGACTGCAACTCAGGGCAAAACTGCTTTGGCATTCCAGTCTCTTAAGTAGCTTCCACTGCAGCAGTTTCTGAAGTCATAGCTTTCTAGTGTGCTCGCTACTTAAGGCTCTAGCTTCTCCAGGACAGGATGGACTGAGCCTAAACAGGTTCAACTAACAGGCATTCAAGTGAGTTTAAATGCACTTTATTTTCAGACAACCTACATGACACATTCTTTTCTTAAAAAGACAATGTCTCCACTCCAAACAATCAGTCAAAATAAAAGCTCAAGATGACGTCAGTCCCATTCATGAAGTCCTGGTGTGTGGGTGACAAGCAACAGCCAGCTGTGATGACAGGTGACAGGTCCGAATGACTGCCCGGTGCGTTACTGTGAAAACGAGAGTGCATCAACACCTTTCCCAATTTGAGCACAACCTTCCTACCGTATGGATGTTCTCCCCAATTCAATCTGGACTGCCACAGGCAAGACAGGCAGAAAGCGCGGGGATTCTTTACTTTTGCATCCTAGTGCAAACCAAAAGAACCACCGACGGTTCCCAGTCTATCAGTGGATGCAGACTTCACCGGATCAGAGGCAGCAACTGCAGGAGCCTCATCCCATCAAAGCCTCACAGGTCTGCACACGCACTGTGTGTTCACTGGTCTATACTTCACCTAATCTTTACGGAACCCTCTGCAAGCTAGGATACGAAACAAAACCTTGTTTTTGACAGCCTCCAGTAGGTCTTTATATTTTGTTTTGGGTTTTTTGAGTCAGGTTCTCACTTTAGCCCAGGTTGGCCTTGAACTCAGACTAAAGGAATGTACTACCATATCTATTAATGTATTTTTTACAAATTTTCCTAAATATTAGTTCAGCAGTCAGCTCTAAGGTACTTACACTAGATGTTAACAGTGCTAGGAAGCGTCCAAAAACCAAAGTGAAACCTGATACTCACATATTAGTTAAGTATGAAACAAAACTGAGGCCACAAAATCATAGAGGGAAAACTCATGTAGGATGTTGCCTATAACCTCCAGAATTTGTTTTTATACTATCTACACATCAATATTCTTTACACAAGCTTTTTTGAGGTTTTTTTTTTTTTTTTTTTATGTATCCCACGCTGGCCTTGACCAACTATGGCTGATGATGACCTTTAACTTTTGAACCTCTGGTCTCCAGTGCTAGGGACTGCTGGGACATGCTAGGCAAACACCCCCAGCCCTCTGTATTTTAGTCCTTCTTACATTCTTAGAAGAGCCTGGTTCTCAAGCCCCCATTCCCACATCTTCAATGCACCCCCTCATACTTACACATTTTTCCATTTCTAAACCATCCTTGAAGAAAATCATGAAAGGAGTCACACCATCCTCACGGTAGTCCAGGAGAGCAACCATTCCATCTGGATTCATATTTTCACCAATAAAAAACTTGAGAAGTAACAAAGACCAACAGTTAGACACAGAGATGTATATTAACCCACAACAAAGGGTCGTTTGTTTCAGCAAGGGAAGCGCTGATGCTAAAAGCAGTGCTCACTACTCACAAGTATCACTTTATCTGACCCAAATGTTCATTAATAATCAAAGTAGGAAGAGAGCTTTCTGGGAACTCACCTTTCAAACACACAAGCAATCCCAAACCACAGGTGAATGCTTACACACAGTCAAAGGACCAGGGGTGCAAAGGCCCACATCCAAAGTGGATCTCACAGGGCAGGAGCTACATTACAGCCTGGAGGCATTCAAGCAGGACTAAAGGGCCATTCTGCAATGTGTTTTTCTAGATGACATCTTACCCTGGACAACACAGAAGGCCACTTTCGACATGTAACCAAGAATGAAATGACTGTCACAACTGTAATTACAGCGACATTGACAAAAGAAGCATCTTTTGTTCTCTCAGTTAAAGTGTCGAACTGAAATCCAAACATTTACCTGGTAGTTATTGAAATTGGCAAGGATGTGCTTGATCTGCTCTGCAGCCCCTGTCATAAAAGGCTTCACTCTTTCGGGTTTGTGTTCCTCCAGCTTGCCTTTGAGTCTAAAACAGTCATTTGTAAAAACGGGTCACAAAGAAGATCCAACCCAGAAGTGAACCTCAAGAAGCATTTCATGTTCCCAGCCTACCGACTGATTTCAAAGGGCTTCTTCTATTCTTACAACACCAGGCTCCTCATTCCAGTAGGCCCCAGCTAATTAACGAAAACCAAGGGTCCTCAAAAGCTCACTAAAAGCCTTCCACTAGGCCTGCTTCTATGCTGATTAGCAAGCGTAAGTCTTGAAGGACCCAGACCTCGGGGCGTTGCCGAGCACTTACGACTTCATGTAATCTTTGATGTACTTCTTGTAGGCCTCTTTTGTGAAGCTGGTTTCCTGGAGGTGATGGTTCATGACAATGTCAACGCCGGTGACGACTGTGCTTTCGGTGCCTTCGCCCTCCGGGCCTTCAGCGGAGGCGTTCCCACCGATGAGCGAGTCATCGATGTTCCCCTCGGTCCGACTGACCATCTGGATAAGGAAAGCCCTTCAGCGAGCAGGCATTAGCAGCTCGGGCGCCGACGTCTCCCGGGTCCCGAGCCGCGGCGGGGCTCGCGCGGGCCTGGGCCGGCGCCGACCGTGTCCCCGGCGCCCGGCAGGACGCTCTGCCTCCGCGGGCGGCGGGCCGGAGGCGTCCTCCGCCAGGCGGCGGCGGGCGGGCGGGGAGCGGGGAAACCCGACCTCCGGGCGCCCCGCCGCCCTCCCGGCGCCCCGCCGCCCTCCCGCCCGCGCTCACCTTGCCCTCCACCTCCAGGCACAGCCCGTCCGCGATCTCCCGGATCTTGTAGATGTCGGAGAACAGCTCGTCATCTGCGGGAGAGAAGCGCGGCGGCCGTCACGGGGCGCCCCGGCCCACCCTCCCCGACCCGCGGGGCCGCGCGGGGCACTCACGGCTGATGAGGTCCCGGTAGATGATCATGACGGCGGCGGGCGGCGGCGGCGGCCTCGGAGCTCGGCGCGAGCGAGCGGGCGGGCGGGCGGGCGGGCGGGCGGGCGGCGCGGGGCAGCCGGAGCGCGCGGGGGAGGGGAGCGGGCGGAAAAGGCCGACGCGAGCGCTTCCCGACCTCATATAGAGGGCACGTCCCTGACGTCACCGCCCGCGGCGCCGCCGGAAGTGACGCGACGGTGGCGCGGCCGGAAGAGGGCGGGGTGGCGAGCGCGGGGCCTCGGCGCCGACGCCGTGCGGCTCGAGAGGGGCGCTCTCGCCCGCCGCCCTGCGGCCTTGCGTCATCGCCCCGCGCCGCCGCGCGTCATCGCGCCGCGCCGCGCCCCCGCGGAGGGGGCCGGGGTTTTCCCCGCTGACTCGCGGGCCGTGAGGCGCCCCAAGCCCTCGCCCTCGGCCCGCGCGCGGCCTCCAGGACGGGAGCGTCCATCCGGTGTCCACGGAGCTTCACCCCGAGCGCCGGCGGGCGCCGCCTGCCCACGGACACGCGGGATCTCGTCCCGCAGCGCCGTAACCCCGAGAAGCCTCTTGAAGCTCGGAAGCAAAACTGGACAGCTCAGAAATTAAACGCTTTGTAACCGGGTTCTGTAACCTCGCGACCTCGTTGTTCTGCTTTGGAACAAAGCGGGCTGAGCTCCGGAGTGAACGCGCTCGCCTTCCTCTGCCAAGCGCTGGAATTTGCACAAGCCACCATGTCAAGACTAAGCTACAGTGCCTTACTTTTGTATTTTACTTGAAAGGAGAGAGGACACGCCAGGGCCTTCAGCCGCTGCGAGCCAGACACGTGCCACCTGTGCACCTGGCTTGACGTGGGTCCTGGGGAATCGAACCGGTTGTTAGTTTTTGCAGGCAAGCACCTCGACCGCTGAGCCATCAGCCCCGCACCAGGGTTTTTGTTTTGCTGCTGTTCCTGTGGAGTCGTGTCTTTGGTTTAAGTGAAGAGGTGGAGGGGTTTTGTCCCGTTTTGTTTGTTTGAACAAAATGTCAGCACAGGGCCCGTCCCCGGTGGAGTGAGACCACCGCACAACCATCTTAGGTTGTTTGTGGGACCGAATAGATTACGCTGTACTAAGGACGTCCTCTTTCTTACAGAAGTAACCTAACTCTAGGTCCTGGAAGGATTCCCTGTGTCCTTCAGAGCTTCCTACCTCGGGCTCATCTCGACAGCCAGTGACTCAGTAATTCAGTGACGGTGTAGTCTGAAAATAATCTCAGGATTATCTGAGTTGAATTTTAGGATTTGTAGGAAACCTTTACTTGTAGCTTGAAAATACCTACTTAGAACACCAGGAAAATAACTGAGTGGGACAAAGTCAATCATTAACCGGGAGCCACCGACAAAATGGCAAGGGCTTGGCATTATCTAAGCTCGAGCCTTGAGTATTACTAAATGCTCTTTATTTAACTGGTATGGTGGTGCATGTCTTTCCTCCCAGCACTGAGGTAGGAGGATCACTGAATTTGAGGCCAGCCTGGGCTAAGAAAAAAAATTAATAACAAATAAATGCTATTTTAGCCATTTAGTGGCTCATGCTTTTAATCCCAGCCTTCAGGAGGCTGAGGTAGGAGGATCACTGTGAGAATGAGGCCATCATTCCTACAACGCGAGTTCCAGGTTAATCTGCAGTAAGACCCTGCCTAAAAATAACAACAATACACACGCAATTGAAACTGTTTAATAGCATGGCGAGGTGTGGGTTGGAGGTGTAAGTCCGTGGTAGAGTGCTTGCCTAACATGCCCAAGACACTAGTTTTGATCCCTAGCACTGCAAAAGACAAAAACAGAACTATTTATTAGCTGGGCATGGTGGCACATGCCTTTAGCCCCAGCCCTCAGGAGACAGAGAGAGGTAGGATGATCGCTGTGAGTTTGAGGCCACCCTGAGACTACATAGTGAATTCCAGGTCAGCCTGGGTGAGAGTGTGACCCTACCTCAGAAAACCTAACAAACAAAAAACCAAACCACCAAAATATATATATATATATATATATATATATATATTGAGCTTGGCCCTGTTTTATTTGCTGAGTTATACATCAGTTAACAGTCTGAGCTATGCTGTCCAATACGGGTGGCAGACATAAGTATTTGTTAAATTCATTAAAATTGAATGAAAGTAACCATTCACTCCCATAGTCACCCTAGCTACAGTTTAATACTCCGTAGCCACAGGGGACTAATGATACGGCCTCAGACAGAATGGATACAAGACATTTCCATCCCTACAAAAAAATTCTTTTGGAAGGCTCTGCTGTTTAAGAAGGAATATTGTATTGTTACATAATTAAAGTGATGGTTTATTGACAGTATAAAAAGTCTAGACACACGGGGGTGTGGTGGTGCATGGCTTTAATCCCAGCATTCAGGAGGTAGAGGTAGGAGGATCAGGGTGAGTTCGTTGCCACCCTGAGACTACAAAGTGAATTCCAGGTCAGCCTGGACTAGAGCGAGACCCCCTAGCTTGAAAAACAAAACAAAAAAAAAAAAACACACAAGTCTGGATATGACTCAGTTGGTGATATGATTGAAACCCTGGGTTCCATCCCCAGCACCACATAAAACAGCATGGTGGTGTGTGTCTCTAATCCCAGCACTCAGGAGAAAGGCAGGTCATAATTCAAGGCTATCTGCAGATACATAGCTAGCTTAAAACTAGCCTGGGCTCCATGAGCGAATCTAAAACAGCTTTTTAAAAAGCTATTCGCTGTGGGGCATGGTGGTACATGCCTTGAATCCAAGCAGAGGTAGAGGGTCACCATGAGTTTGAGGCCAGCCTGGTACTACAGAGTGAGTTTCAGGTCAGCCTGGACTATAGTGAGACCCTACCTAAAAACAAACATCCTTTTGGATTGGATGTGGGTCAAACCTTTAATCCCGGCACTTGGGATGCAGAGGTGAGATAGCTGTGAGTTCAAGACCACCTGAAGCCACATAGTGAATTCCAGGTCAGCCTGTGCTAGAGTAAGACTCTACCTTGAAAACAAACAATAACTTTGCCAGACATGGTGGTGAACACCTTTAATCCCAGCACTCAGGAGACGGAGAGGGCTAGGATGCTGACTTTCAGGTCCCACTGGGCTACAGTGAAACCCACCCCCGCCCCACGTCAAAAAGGGCCTCTTGTCACTGCAAATAGAGTTGAATCTTAAACCGTAGCTGCTTTTCCAGAGTCAGCAATCCGAGAAACCAGTGCACTAATATCACAAAGCTCTGTCTTCCCTGGATCTTTTCTCATTAACATTTTTCATAGGGAACACAAACAAAGGCAACATTCAACGCTCAGTTATCCTTCTGGCCAGATGGCTCAGAGTTCGGTTTGCATGCTTCGAGGTCTTGTCTTTTCTCCTTATCATTTCCCATCTCTGTGTAGCCAGAGGACCCCGCTTTCCCTCGTGACAGTCTCCCTGAAGCAGGGGAGAGGGCTCATGTACTCCAAGGCCACAGAGACATTTTCCCCTGAACCTCCGTATGACATCAAAACGAAGGATAAACTCAGAACAAACCAGTGCTCAAAGCTTATGTGCTGAGCTGCTTCTAAATCAAATTCCTCCCTAGAAAATGAAGTACAAATGTGCTTTTTTTTTTTTTTGGGGGGGGGGGCCAGGGTGCGCGCAAATGAAAAGGCAGGAACTGAATGAGCTCAGAAGCAGAAAAAAGTTTATTGCTGCGGACTTGCAAGCTAATGGATTAGGGACGGACCAGAATGCGTCCCCATATGTTGGTTTGCAGGGTTTTTAAAGAGAAAAACCGCAAACAGGTGCTGGCCAGTGGCCCGAGGGAGGAGTTGGGGAATCTTTTAACAGGATCGCTCAGGTCCAGGTGGGGAGATATCCTGGGGTCCACTCTTAGGAACTAGTGGTCTCAAAATCAGGATGTTGGCACACTGCCATGGTGACTTTAACAGGATCGGTTGGACCCAGGGGTGGGGTGGGGTAGCAGAGACCTGCAGTTACAGTAGCAGCTAGAATCCTAGTACATTAGTCAATTTGACATGATTACTGAGGAAACTAGAAGCTGGTAGGTTATTTTGACCTAGGTACTGGGTGGGGGGGAACTAGGAGCTGATTGGTTGGGTTGGGGGCCCAGGAGAGTTGGCAGTTTTCCCTGGAACAAGGGGTTACAGGGAAGTCATAACAGTTAACAAGATGGAAGCCCTCCCTAGCCCTTCAACCACCTTGGAAACTGCTAACTGCCATGTGGACTTCTGGAAAGCCCTGTGTGCTTGCCTGTCGCCCTCCTTATGCTACAGTATATAATGAGACTACAATTTGGGTTTGGGGCCACAGTCTGTGACAGGGTGAGGCGTCTGCAGAGACAACCCCTCCCCTTGAGTGGGAGGTGTCTAGCTAGAGCTACAACGTAGGGGCTAAAACTGATTGGTCAGATATGAACCAATCAGCTGTATCTCTGACTCACCTGGGGAAAACTTAAATTAACTTCCCTAGAAGAAAGCCCTCTCTTCCCCACAAGGCAGGGCAGCAGAAGGATCTCTGAATCTCCAGGTCTTAGAAAGGTAAGGCCTACCCCACCCCAGCCAGTGGGGTGGGGGGGAAGGCTCCAGACTTTTTCCCTCATAAACCTCTCCTTCTCATGATGGGAGCTCTCTATTATCTTTTCTTCTTCTGTTTATTTAGCTGAACAACTTAAGTTCTATTAAACTCTCCATGTTTTCTCCCCACACTGGTGGCTGGAAAACTCTGTAACTCCCCATGTTCTCTTAAATAATATATTATGAACCTCACAGACCACTTGGTGGCTGGGCGGCTTTCCTATCTAGTTCCCTTTTCCCTTAACTAATTAATCTAGAATAAATGTGTAATAAGACTTATTTCTGTCCCTGTGTATAATTCTTTTGCATTGGAGGACACAAACTGGGGGTGGGGGAGATTCAACAGTAAATACCAAATATAACTGTGCCAAGGTTTCCCCGTAACAAGTCCTTTGGGAGCTATCTCGGCTGTGGAGCCCGAATTCAAGAATAAATCTCTCTTCTGCTCATACTGTGTTGGAGTCATCATTCCAGAGACCTTCCCACTACATGAGTTTGTGCATCTGGCTTTACCTAGGGAATCAAACTTGGGTTGTTAGGCTTTGCAGGCAAGCACCTTTACCACTGAGCCATCTTTCCAGCCCTGAAGTGACTTTTTTGAGACAGGATCTGGACATGTGGTCCAAACTGGCTCCAAACTCTTTATCTAGCCTAGGCTGGCTTCAAAATCATGGTAATTCTCCTGTCTCAGCCTCCTGAGTGTTGGGACATTACACCCCAGTATTCTTCATCTTAATTAGGTTAAATCTAATTTTTTGTTTGTTTTTTCGAGGTAGGGTCTCGCTCTAGCCCAGGCTGACCTGGAATTCACTCTGTAGTCTTGGGGTGGCCTTGAACTCAGGGTGATCCTCCTGCCTCTGCCTCCGAGTGCTGGGATTAAACGAGTGCACCGCCACGCCCAGCTCAGAGGTTTCATCACTTCCAGGTGACAAACCAGCTGCAGTCTTGTTTCTGACTACCTTCCCTTTCCTGGCACAGGCGGTCCCTTCTCATGAGTCATCAACCAACTAATAGGAGGAACTCTACGCAATTAAAAAAATCAAAATGGAAGTGGAATTTTGAAGTGAAGAGACAGAAGATAATTAAATTTTATTTTAGGACAAAGCAGGGTACAGAGTCATATATATATATACAAATATATTTTTGTTTGTTTTTTGGAGGTAGGGTCTTAACTCTAGCCCAGGCTGACCTGGAACTCACTGTAGTCTCAAGCTTCTTGGGCCCCAGCCTAACTGAGTAACATTAAGCTAAGTTTTAGAATATGAAATAAAGCGGGGCATGGTGGCACATGCCTTTAATCCCAGCATGGGCGTTGTGGCACACGCCTTTAATTCCAACATGCCTTTGATCCCAGCAGAAGTAGTAGCTGATAAGCCTTGATCCTGTTTGATACTTTGCTCTGCTGTACTCTGCTGATTGGCTCCCACCAATATATATATTGATTTTTCAAGGTAGGGTCTTGCTATAGCCCAGGCTGACCTGGAATTCACTATGTAGTCTCAGAGTGGCCTCAAACTCATAGCAATCCTCCTACCTCTGCCTCCTGAGTACTGGGATTAAACATGTGAACCACCATGCCTGATGTCTTGCATTTTTTTAAAAGGATTACAGAGATTTTAGTAGATGAAGAGAAAGAACAGAGAGCTCCCACCATGAGGGAAGAGGAGGTAAAGCCCCTTCTTTGGGTTTTTAAAAAATATTTTTGGGGGGCCTAGAGAGATGGCTCAGCAATTAAGACTTGCCAGTGAAGCCTAATGACCAGCGTTTGATTCCCCAGCACCCACATAAAGCCAGATGAACAAAATGGCTCATTTGTCTGGAGTTCATTTGCAGCAGCTAGAGGCCCTGGCACACCCATATTCTCTCTCTCTCTTTCTCTCTCTCTCCTTACAAATAAATGGAAATCTTAAAAATATTTCTTTTATTTATATGAGAGAGAGAGAAAATATGGACACTCAAGGCCTCCCGCTACTGCAAACTTAATTCCAGACACATAAGCAACTTTGTGTGCCTGGCTTTACTTGGGTATTTGGATATTGAATCTGAGCCCTCAGGCTTTTAACCACGGAGCCATCTCGTTAGTCCCTCTAGTATATTTTATAGACACACACACACACATGCTATTTATTTGAAAGATAGACAATGATGTAAAGAGAGAAAGAGAGAGTGTGTGTATTAGTCAGGGTTCTCTAGAGGAAACAGAGTTGATAGAATGGATTATAATAAAAGAGAATTTATGGGGTAGCTTCCGACAGTCCAACAATAGCATCTGTAGTCCCACAGGTGGAGAAACCAGTCGCTGTTCAGTCCACCTGGATGGATGTCTCAGCAGTCCCAGTCCAGCCCAGAAGGCCTGATGGCTCCCTGGGGAGTGGCCGCTGACAGTCTAACTGTGAGGGTGAAATATAATTGTAAAATTTAAAGCATGGTTAGAATAAAGAAATGGAGACTCTTGTAAAATAGAATAGAGAATAGCCAAGTACAAGATGCTTAGTTCAAACTTCTATCTTTAGCCTGGGAAAGTGTCCGAGCTATAGGTCCCAAGGAAAATACCAGATGTACAATTAACGGATAGGAGTCAAGTAGGAGTTGAAGTTTAATGGCTATTTTCTGCTTTTTGTGAGAATGCCTATGCTATAGGAGTGTGGGAAGAAAAAATGATCGAGCACCGGACATCTGGTCAGATCAAACAAATATCTATATCCGTCCTTAGTTTAACTGCTTATTTGCTTCTGTACACATGCTTCTGCAGGCATACCCTGAACCTCACCCCCAGACCCAGAAATATAGTCATTAAAGATAAGAACTCAGCCGGGCGTGGTGGCGCACGCCTTTAATCCCAGCACTCGGGAGGCAGAGGTAGGAGGATCGCCATGAGTTGAAGGCCAGCCTGAGACTACAGAGTGAATTCCAGGTCAGCCTGGGCTACAGTAAGACCCTACCCCGAAAAACCAAAAATAAATAAATAAATAAATAAATAAATAAAGATAAGAACTCCTGTGAACCCTAAGGAATGTTTGCTTCAACCTTTAAAAAGGTTTAAGTTTGGATGCTCGGGGCCGCAGTTCCCAGCTAGCTACTTGGCTGTGTGGCTGTGGTCCAGGTTCGAACCTGAATAAAGCGACCCTTGCGTTTGCTCTGACTTGAGTCTCTGGTGTCTCTGGTGGTCTGTCTTCAGGGGGTCATTGAACATAACACAACAATAGCAGAATGCAGGCCCACAGGTGAACAAACCAGTAGCTGTTCAGTCCACGTGGCTGGAGGCCTCAGCAGTCCCAATCCAGCACTGGAGGCCTGATGGCTCCCTGGGAGCAGCTGCTCTTCAGTCCATGATGTGAGGCTGAGGAAACTGGGTTCCGATGTCCAGGAAGGGTAGGAGAGCAGGATGCGAATGCAAGTCACGAACCAGCACCAGCAGCCGGGGGAGGAAGGAAGAAGAGCTTCCCTTCCCTCAAGCTTCCTTATATCTAGTCCCCTTGGAAGGCCCACCCACTGGGGGGAAGGGCTCCCTTCTCCAAAATCCCAAAAGGATTTTGTCAATCCTTCCTGCAGGCAGGCTCAGAGACCCGCCCAAGATTATTATGGATTATCACATTGGTCAAGTTGACAAATAAACTTAACCATCACAGTGTGTATGGGAGCATCAGGGCCTCCAGCCACTGCAAACGAACTCCAGACATATGCGCCACTTTGTGCATCTGGCTTTATGTGGGCGCTGGGGAATTAACAACTCAGCTTGTTAGGCTTTGCAGCCGAGTGCCTTTAAGTACTGCACCATCTCTCCAGCCTCATATTTTACATTTCAGAGATATAATTCAAGGATGATAGTTCTTTATTTCAAAACAGAATTACAGAAAGGGCATAGCAGAGGTGTGCACAAGTTAAGGAATATTAGTGGCGCTCTCAGTTTATTGTCGAATTACCGTCTGTCTGAAACCTTGGCCATCTACTGAGCATATCCTTAGGTCTAGTGGCTAGTAGCACTGTGCATCCCAAACACCCAGGCGACCTGAAAAACAGGTCAGGCCCAGGTACACATGAGAACAATCAAATCTGAAGTGTTAGGGGTGGGACCCAGGTAATCCCTAGGGAATCCACATTGAGAATCTGTGATACGACATTTTGATAAGAGGGCCTCTTCAAAACCGTTTTCAAGAGAAGCAATTTGATACCCTTCAAAAGTGTGGGTGCCTCGCAAAGGAAGCCAGGAAGAGAATCCCACGTGGGTGGGATCTACCTTGCTGTGTGGTGTGACCACACTGATCAAAAGCCAACTGAGGGCTGAGTGAAGAAAAGGCAAGTGCTAAAACCAGCTCAACTCTCTGCCCACTCCCCCCCCAAAAAAGACAGCTGCTATCAGTGGGTATTAAATCATAGATTGGCTCTAACTGCCCCCTTCACCACAAGCCATTTACCACTGCTGCCTTTGAAACTACATCCTCTAATAAAAGAAAACAATAGAATTATAATCTCTGACCTCTTCTTAGAAACCCCTATTATTTCCCCCCTCACTTTTCCCTGTGGAACTACTGATTCTCCTCAAGATCGTCCAAGAGCCAGGAAAGCAGAGTTATCCATTTTGCTCCTTGTTGTAGTCCCCTGCCCATGATTGGACAGAACACATGACCCAAAGCAGCTGATGGGAAGAAAGGGTTTATTTTGCCTTACAGTCTTGAGGGGAAGCCTCATGGTGGCAGAGAAGTATGGTAGAGCAGAGGCTGGACATCACCTCCTGCCTCAGCAGGTGGAAGATTGCTCTCACAGCAGGAGAGTGAGCTGAACTCTGGCAAGAGGGAAGCTGGGCTATAACATCCTGAAATCCACCACCTGGAAGACAACCCCCCCAACACACACAAAGGACCCACTTCCCAGATTGCCACCAGTCAGGGAGCAAGCAATGAAAACACATGAATTCATGCGGGACGTCTGATTCACCCACATTCCGCCCCTCGCCCTGTAAACTGGCAGTTTACAGTCTCCTGATGCAAAATGCCTTCAGTCCCCATCGATGTTTGAAGACGCGCATCTAACAGCACCACTTTTATTTTAGTGTTTTCTACAGCAAAGGGTACTGTTATGAGACGGTGATTGTGGTCCATCCTTTTTTTCTATTTGAATTTAAAACTTTCACATTATTTGAAAAATAAATTGTGATGTTTAAGATTCCAAATGTGTTTTCTTAGCTGGGCATGGTGGCGCACGCCTTTAATCCCAGCACTTGGGAGGCAGAGGTAGAACGAGTTCGATGCCACCTTTGACCACAGAGTGGATTCCAGGTCAGCCTGGGCTAGAGGGAGACCCTGCCTCAAAAAAAAACCCAAAATATTTTTTTACTGACTGTTGGAATGTTAGTTTCAAGTAACAACAACAAAAAGGGAATAAAAGTAAAATCACTGCATATTAAATATACTAATATGTGCAGATCGAACATATTAATTACCACAGTAACTTAGAAGTCCTGATATTTACTTCCTCAGCTTCAAATCCATCAAAAGATGCCATTTGTCAATCTCTGGGAGTTCTTTATTTCCACCATAAGAGCATGAATCATTCCTGCTTTAATTTCCCACTGCTTGTCGACAGGCTTTATGGAAGTCATGGTTCCCAACACTGCAGTGTTCAGTCCTGTCATCTACAAGCTTACCAAAACAACGAAACCTTCACCATCAAGAGCGGGATCCATGTATTGGTGGTGTCGGATCCGTTCCCCCTACACTTGAGGCTTTTCCCACTGACTTCCAGAGTACCTGCATACGCGAAGCCACAAACAGCACGAATATTATGGTTGCTTTTGCCTTTGCAGCTCCACCACAGGTTTATTTTCCCACTAATTGAGCAGCCATTCTTTTCCTATCTCTTCCTTCCCATCTACGTGGATGGGGGCCCATGTTCAGATTCAGTCTTGTGAACTCCATCACTTCAGCAACATTCCGAACAGCCACACATCTGTCATTTTTATGGGCTATAAAGAGGGCTGCCCTCGCTGTCACTACCTCTCACTCAGGTGCCTACAATCCTGGCACTCAGCCACCACTGGCCACTCCAGTCCCATAGTTCTATCAATCCCATCACTGCTTAAAAGTCCAGAGTTTAACTGTGAACCTATAAAATCTAAACACCATTATTACCAAAGGAAGCACACGGCTCCTTATAATGCAAACTCCCAGACACAAAATGTTCATGACGTTGCAGTGTCTGATAATACCTACACACAATGGGAGGAAAAGATGATGATACCAAAACAAAGCAAACTAATTGAGAGGGGGAAGAAGTATGGGGGGAATCATAATGGTTTATGGTCTATTATTGTGGAAGCTATCAATAAAAATAAAACGTTAAAAAAAGGTATACACCCCAAAAAGAATGAAAAAAAATTAGAAAAAAAATGTTTAAAAAAAAAAAAAGCCAGCATGGTGGCCCACACCCTTAGTCTCAGCACTGGAGAGGCAGAGGTAGGAGGATCAATGTGAGTTCAAGGTTCCAGGTCAGCCTGGGCTAGAGCGAGACCCTACTTTGAAGCAACAACAACAACCAAACTGTTGGGTACAGAGTCAGTCACGGATCCCTGGCCCCTTGCAATCCTGTCTCACGGGCCAGCAGGAGACAGGCTCCATGGGGAAAGGTGAATGCGCAGGCAGAGCCCCATATACACTCATGGCTGGGAGAAGTGTCTGAGCAGATCTCAAAACTTTATTTCAGAGTCCAACCTTATATACAATCCAAGGCTGCGTTGTATCACAAGGGGGCTCAGCAGGCAGGAACAGAGCCATGGAAACTCAGCACACAGGAGTAAAAGCTATTAGCACTTACAAACAGGATTTAGGGTTGTCAGCCATCCCCCTACCTCCTGGGGGGCACAAGTGTGCTAGGAACAAAGGCATGAGCTACCATACTCTGGGCTCTCATCCATTCTATGTTCAGCACATTACATTCTAAAACTTAGCTCACAGATATTCAGCCAGGCTGGGGCCCAATCCCAAACAAAAGGGCTGGAGGGGTGGCTCAGAGGTTAAGGATCCAAGTTCAATTTTCCAGTACCCATGTAAAGCCAGATGCACAAAATAGGCTGTAGGCCCTGGCACGCCCATTCTGTCTCTCTTCTCTCTCTCTCTCTCTCTCTCTCTCTCTCTCTCTCTCTCTGCTTGCAAATAAATAAAAATATTTTTAAAAACACCAATGTTTAAAAAATTTATTTGCAAAGGGAGTGAGAATATGGACATGCCAAGGCCTCTTTCTGCTGCAAACAAGCTCCACACGCACATGCCACTTTGTGCATCTAAGTGGGTACTAAGGAATTGAACCCAGGCCATCAGGCTTTGCACGCAAGTGCCTTTAACCACTGAGCCATCTCCCCAGTCCCTCGACCTCACACTCTTGTGTGACTGGATAAGCTTTGGATTCAAGGCCTGGTGACTGAGGGCACCCTTTCTAGAGATGCAGTTGCCTAAATTATCTAACACTCTGATAGACGTCCTCCACATTTCTCACACTGGGAGGTTCAGTCTTCCCAGTGTTACAATGCAACCCCAACCTGAGTTTCTTTTAGCTTTTTATTTTTTGGTTTAGCTGACCTTGGTTCTGATTCTGCCTTTTGAAGACACGAGGTTTTATCTACAGGCCCATGCATGCCCTGAGTCACTTCACAACCTGTAAATTTCCACTCTGGACGAAGGAATCTGAATGGCCAGTTTTCAATAAAACCATTATCACATTCTTATTTCTTACATGTCCAAAGATGGAGACATCGTGGACAGTCCTTACGCCGTTCCATGGGATTCTCACTCAAAACCAAGGACACAAAACAGTTCTCAGTTGAATCCCGTGAATTTCCAGGTTGGCTTTGCTAACTGCCTTTGACTGGAGATTTATTAAGCACTCGCATCACATGCATGGTGGTCTCAACTGAAGAAGCCATTGGCCCGTCCTATCACAGTTTTTTCTGCTTCAGTCAAATGAGAAAAGGACGATGCATCGCATACAGACTAGTTAGTTAGTCAAATGCTCTGTGGTTTACTTTATTGTAAGAAGAACGAGCTTTATTTTGGCTTCTGACTCAGGAGGCGATGCTCTTCTTGCCAGCATCACCCAGCAAGAGACAGCGAGCGCCCCTCCTCAGCTTTCTCTTTGAACTTTGACGAAAGGAAACAGCTGTGGGGGAAAGGTCCTCCTGTTTATTTATGTAGACTTGTAGTTAAACTTGGAAAATAGACACCCTGTCAAAGTTCATTCTCTGAACTGATCAGCAAGCCCGGCCAAGCTCATCCCATCCCTTTTCAGGAGATCAGGTGAAAGGGCGACAGAGCCACTGGGCACACACAGCTCTGCCTCTGGGCTTCCCAGACTGTTGAAAAAGCCAAACCCAAGGCAGGGTTCCTGATCATGCAGAGACCTCCGCCAGTTCAAAACCCCTTTGTAGTATCCACAGACCAAGTCTGGTATTTGTGTAAGGGGAAAGTATGTCCATGCGACTGGAGCCGTCAAGTGAGCCATGACTTAAGCTGTCGTGAAGGACACAATGAAAAGATGCGTCACATGGCTGTCAGCCCCACTCTGCTGCTCCAGCTGCCCTCTGAGAGGCATTTGCTACGGAGCCAATATTTGCTGAGTGTCTGACCCAGCTACATGGGCCACACAAGTCTAAGCTCAGTAGGCCAAGTATAGAGTGAGCATGGGGGTGGGTGGTGCTGAATCTCTGTGTGATTATTATTTCTTGAAGAGCGATCCCTAGTGATTTATGTTATTTTATTTATTGGTTATTTGCAAATAGAAGGACGGGTGAAGGAGAGAGAGTATGGACGCCCCAGGGTCTCTTGTCACCGGAAAGGAACTCCAGGTGCAAGCGCCACTTTGTGCATCTGGCTTTACATGGGTGCTGGGGATTTGAGCCCCAGACCGTCAGGATTTGCAAGCAAGTGCCTTTAACCACTGAGCCATTTTTCCAGCCCCCTGGTAATTTTTTTACATGATGTTCACATTAGATTGCACATCTTTTCTCTCTTACCAATAGAGTTCTAATTTTTTTACAGCTTGGCTAAGTTATAATTGATATATTAAAACTGTATATAGTATATATATTAAAATCTGTATATATTTAAGGTATGCACTCTTGATGTTTTAAGACAGAATCTTGCTGTATTGCCAAGGCTGGCCTCAACTTCACCACTGTCCTGCCTTAGCCTCCTTCGTGCTGGGATTCTAGGCACGCCTGCCACCCTGGCATGAGAGGCACCATTTGATGAGTCTGCACCCAGTGAACGTCCCTCTATCACTGCCCACTCAAGAATACACCAGCATCTCCATAAGCGTCTCTGGGTCTCTTTGCTTTACGTGTTTTGTCTGTCTCCTGTGTGTTAGTTAAGATCACCTACTGGTGAGAAGAAGAGGGACTCGTAGGATGGCAGAAGGGGTTCCATGAAAGAGGGACAGGGATGAGGGACAAGAGAAGGTAATGGCAAAATATATACATGTATTATCAATAAAATAAAAATTTCGAAAGAATACCTACTACTATGAGATAGCCCTTTAAAGTCTTTTTAATGAATACATGCTATTTTTATTTTTACACTCTTGTCAAGCCTAAAATTTTTTTTGAGGAAGGGTCTTACTCTAGCCCAGGCAGACTTGGAATTCACTATGGAGTCTCAGGGTGGCCTTAAACTCACAGCGAATCCTCCTACCTCAGCCGCCCGAGTGCTGGGACTAAAGGTGTGCACCACCATGCCCAACCATTTTTAAAAATGTAAACATTATTTTTTATTTCATGTGTATGTGTATGGAAGTGCCGGGGTCTCTTGCCACTGCAAACAGAAGCCAGAGGTTTGTGCCACATTTTCTGTCTGGCTTATGCAGGTGCTGGGATTTGAACCCAGGCCAGCAAGCTTTGCAGGTAAGTGCCTTTAACTATTGAGCCATCTCCCTAACACCCACTTTCAACAAAATTTTGAGTCCATACTTTATATTG